>DWGJ01005547.1:0-10285 GCA_018246895.1 Aspitha aspitha aspitha
GACCGAACCAACGAAAATATGAGACTAAAATATAACGGAAGTGGGTAACGGAATTCGTATTCACAAGCAAGCGAATAATGTACAATTTAAAAATATATCTTTTTAACATTAATTTATTTTTGGCAAATTATGTTGCTTCTATACTATCCGAAGGAACTTCGTTCCTACCTGGTGTCCCATGACACCAATAATTATTTTCCAACCCGATGCTATGATCATGTCGGTGGGCGTTATTTAAACAATAATTACAATGGTATAGATGCCTATTCGCCCTCAAACTTATTTCTTTGTACTTTCTGACTACAGCAAAAGGAACTTCGGTCGAACCGGATGTTCCACATTTATTATTTTTGTTTTCTATTAAATTATCAATACTCTAACATCGCTTCGGGTTTTAGGTCCCTGAATGACCACGGGGCTTTGGTTCCATAATTTTTCAAAGAAATTCAGTACATAAAAATAAAACGGAATGTATAAAAATTATTTATTACATCAAGTAAATGCAACATTAAATTCAGTCTTAAAAATATGTTTACGTATGGCTTAATACAGGAGGCACTGGCACATTTTATCAAAACGATATTAAACATAGACTTCTACGGCATAAAAGTAGCATATAAAACAATGTCAGATTAAACTAAAGGAAGATACGATACTTACGATACTGGTTAAGATTTATGATAATTTTTGATACAAATTAACAAACAAGTATACAATTTGGCAAAGAGGGGTAGAAAAAAAATAGAGCGCCACTATTGCATTACGACTATTCGATATGTTCCAATTTTAAATTTTAAATAGTTGCATGAATTGTGAGCATTTTAAGGGACATTTTTTCTTTTCGTTTAATTTGCGAAAACAGCACAGAAAATTAATACCTACTTAAAATTAAGAATATACAATAACTGTAAAAATAGTTACCAAATTTATTAAGTGTGCCTTAATAATAATTAATAAAAACAGTACTTTAGGTACTAATAAGTAAAATGTTATATACAAATATAAATTAAATAGACATAGTAAGTACGCGGTAAGTATGTCATGTAATTGATTATAGATTATAATATAGTATGTTCATAGTCGCTTAAATACTTAGGTAAAAGCATAGGAATTCTGTACAGCAAACATTACTTTAGTAAGTAGTTATACATTGCTGGTTATAGCAGCCACTTTATGTAAGAGTAGGAATATGCAATATAGGAAGATTTTACGATAAATACGAAAAATGATGTGTATATTATGACGGCTGGTAAGTTAGTAATCATTTAGATAAGTATTTTTTAGTTTGTTTAGAAGACAGCGACATTTATGTCGCTTGCATGTTAAAATTAAAACTTAAAATAACGATTTAAAAATATTCTTAAAGCAATACTGTTAGATAATCTTAAAATAGCTTTATGATCCACTTCCATTTAAGTCCTGCGTATATTACCTTAAGGTTCTTATTTTACAACCTTAAGACTAGATACAAATTTCGAAATACGGCACTATATCGTATACAATTATCATAATATTGTTACGTTCTAAAACAAACAAATCTCTGCCCAACAGAACAACAACTGATAACCCGACGATATTCCATCCGAAATATCCGATCAGAAATAATCTTACATATTCCTTACACTAAGATAAATCTAATAGGTGGCTATTAAACAAGTTGTGATGCAAAAAATATTGAAACGCTTACATTCCAAAAATATTATTCCAGTTTCACAATATAATAATGATAAAACTATGTAAGTATACAAAGTAACAAAGCACCACATGTCAAGATACCTATTTTATAATATTGCTAGCACGTAAAAAAATAAAATGTTCGCGAAATCAATTGTATGCTATATTAATATATCACAATTATTAAAGTTACCTGTTCCATTATTAATATTTACATAACATGGATATGAGGTAGACTTGGCTTAGCATCGCTATGACGCTTCCATATGTCTGTGCACTGTTACCGGAGCGATAATGCTATTTTTCCCACATGGCAACACAGTGACATTCAAATCTGCCGCTTTCAATCTCGGTTTAATTTTTGGCGGCAACGGGCAACTGATGTCAGACTTGGTATCGTCGGATAGCACTATGGGATCGTTTACTGAGAAACCTGTAGCTTCGGAGTCCTCGTGAGGTGTCATCGTTGAGTAACCCTGATCGGAACCGTTGGCGGTGTGCGGTCTCCTGTATCCGGTTACAACGCGATAAGGAGAGATGGGTGCTTCTATTTCCATAGCTGGTAGCAATTTATCTTGACCGGATTGGTCATGCATGTCATCGGACGGCAAGTGGCTCATTTGAACGTCTGCATCGTGCCAGGTCTCCGCCGGGCCGTCGACGTACAGGTTATGACAACTAGCAGAAGTACTGTTTTGTTTGTAACAGTATATTGCAACCGCAACAACCAAGCTAACAGTGACGATGCAACCGGCTATTGGTCCAATTGCTGAATAACTGCATAGGGCATCTCTGTTCACACGGCCAAAGGTACCCTCACCATACGGCGTCACAGCACCCAAGACGCCATTGAAGCAAGTGGACTGTGATGTACAAAAAGAGTTTGACAGCGGGGTTCTACCGTCTTCATCGATTTGGCACCATTCACAGCCCAATATCCCCAAACATGCCGAGTGGGTGACGTAAGATTCACATTGAAAATCAAAACACGAACGCAAATTCTCCGCGAAATTTAGAAAATAATGCGATTTATGATTGTTGTTTTCCGGTAACATACCGCATAAGGGTATATCCTGGTTGATTCGGGTTACATTTGAATTTGGACACTCGTACAATTCAGAGCTACATTCACACGGGCATTCACATTCCGTTTGCTCCATACGATTGCAGTTTAAGCACAAACGATCAACCATACTGCATGGGCAGAATGCATCAACACTGCACGATGCATTAACGAGACCGATAAAAGCATTTGTTCCCGGTATGACGGCTATGTAATAATGAACACAATGATCCCCAGACACCACATTAGACAGAACATTGGGCAGAGAAGTGTTAAATTCGTAAAATCTTTGAATAGTTTTATCAAAAACATTGCTACACAGACGTTTTGTGACGAACCCCTTGTGATTCAACATATCAATAGCGATCATAGATTCCTTGTGCGTGATATGTTGTTGCTCAATGGGCCCCGAACCGTTTGGATCCATCAATCCAGGATGGGAAACCAAATAACCACGATTATTCATAATGAAACATTTAACATACGACATTGCGCACAGAGGCATGCTATCTATAAGCAATTTATACAAGAATCCCATGGTAATATCCATTGCCACAACCATGGTTGGGTAGAACTGACTTTTCACAGCATATGAAACTGATACAACATAACCGGCACCACCAACATCAAGATTGGGTGGCGTAAGAATTATTTTGTCTGGATTTTCCAGAGCGTAAGTGTACCAAGGTCTCTTTACCGGCTCATAGTCATATTCTAACACTGTCCCAGGGAACATAACAAGCACCCCACTCTCTGTTACTGCGTATCTTCGGACTATATACTTGGAGTATTCACCGTGTAAATGTTGCCGCTTGTAAAATGACAAAATAGAGTTGAGAAATCCGACATCTTGTTGAATTTCATTTTTTAAGCCAGGATTAGAAAGAAGACCGTGAGCGACACTCTTCAAATAGGCTAAATAATTCTGCATATAATTAATAGCCTCTTGTCCATCACCCATGTCATATAAATAGGTAAACGGCGATTGAAAACTTGAAGGGCTTAAGTACACAGTGCCCTGATCTATAGTAGCTACCTGTTTGAAATGTCTACATATTTTGCCTGTTTTAGGTGGAAACAAATCTAGTCTATGGAACAATATCTCCTTACTGCTTCTAGTAAAAAATATATTGGTCTTATTTATAATACTTTTCTCTACCAACTCGGACACAATACAAACAACATACAAGTTTTTAACCCATTTCCAAGAGTATGTGATAGACTTAGTAGAATTCTTATCGTACATAGTGCGATTACCTGTATCTACCTGTAACATGTCCTGTTTAACAGTTTTTATAAAACTATACGTTTCAATCAGCTCTATGTTGGTAAATTTAATTTTTTCTGTTGCTAGCTCCGGCCTTGGAAAATAAGTGTGCATCAAAATCTTACCAGAGAAATCCATAACAAAGGCTCGTTTTTCATGATTTGTGCTTTTAAAGTAAATTATGTCTTCTGCAAGATCAGACCAGTACAGATCCAACCCCAATATGCCATTTAAAGTTGGATACACTAGAGGAACCATAAAATCTCGTTCTGTGGCTTCCCAAATGGGACTCACAATTTGTATTTTGGTAAAATTTTTAGGTGGGAGTAGAGAAATAAATGCTGATGCTACTTGGCCTATTACTCCACTATCATTTAAATGATGTTTCATCATAGAATGTTCATTCGAATGATTGTGCCATTTATCAAAAGTCAAAATTCCCAATGAACTGTTTCTATCAACCTGATCATCATTTATCATTCCAATGGCGAACTTCACAAAGTCTTCACGGTTCGGGTAATGTGGAAATATTTTAAGCCAGGAATCATTCTTCAATATCTTTGTGTCTGTCAAGAATATGAATAATTTTTGTTCCGGTACATTATTTTCTTGAAGCAGGCTTCTGAGCTCTTTATTTATCAGAACTGGGGACAGGTTAATATTCACGGTCGCATCTAAGGATGATAGGTATTCTCTGAGTAACATTTTGTTATTATCCGTCGCATTTCCTAAATTAGAAACACCATCGTTACTGCACATGTCTTCAAATTTTACAAAATCTGTCATGTTTGTTATTTTCAGCGCAATCATGTCTGTACTCTGCAATGTATTTGCTATTTCCTTGACAACACTTATCACATGTTGCAATGATCCTAGTTTTATACTATTATCGATGATAAAAACAAAAAGTTTTGGGTCCGGATGAAGTATCTTATGGTACACGTATCTTAAATTTGAATGTGGCATCGCTGTGCAATCTTTATCGGTAGCATAGTCCATATGGGACAAGTAGTACTGCCTTTTCACTTTCAAATCTTTGAAACGATCCAGCATCTTCGACTTTGAATCTATTGATGATAAATTGTCGTATATATCAGAACTCTTTATAATTACAGTCTTACGAATAGAGTTAAATGGACAAGGATGTGTATAGGACGGGCTGCTGTTTGTGCTCATTGATGCATTCATTTCTAGGAGAATATTGATTGCTGAAGATAATTTAAAATTCAACTTGTCCGCTATACTCGTTAAGATGCTGCTGTCGGAAATCGGATATCTACTCACTTTGTACGCATTTCGCACCTCGAAATGCGTCTTGTACTCACTTCCGAGTTCGTCGACGACGATTTCGTTGAATTTGCTTGCCAGTGTATCAGAAAGTTTGCGCAAATTGAGTTTATTACCGCACCGGTTACTAGATTTTGTGCAGTTCTCATTTTCGGCGGATATCTGGCGCACGAGAACAGTCGTAATCATAAATAACAACGATTTAAACTTCATCTTGTCGGCATTATCTTTGATGCGCGTCACATTTGATTATATCTCTGATCCGATGTAGTGTTTACAATATTATCATGCACGCGATCCATCACGACCTTACATTAATATGAACAATTTTTACTCCTGGTTAAGTACAGATCTTAAGTGTTTTTCTCACAATCTTATAAAATCGTCTAAAACTTGATGTGATAATTGCCTACTCGATCAATGTTTTTTATATGGGCACTTGCCTGCCCACCACCACTACAAATAAATACCTAGCTGCTCTCTCACGGTATAACTACGTTGTCTCGTTGACAGCACCTAGTTTTTTTAAAAGCATGCTGACAAAGATTATTGTAATTTTTTTACCAGGTATTAATGTAAAGATATAAATTAGTATAATTGAAATTAGAAATGAAATCTAAGTTCAACATATATTATAAGATGTATTATATTAAAAACGTAACAAGTAAGTACCAGGCTTGAAATTTATAACGGGCATATATTTTAATATGACTGTAAATGTACAGACACCAATTGCTTAGTAAACATATTTGAAGAATGTAATGTCGAATTTAATCTGAATTTTTTATTTTTATCTATCTAATATTTTTAAATGGTCTAATATTTTTAAATAGTATTTTTAAATTGCTTAGGCAGTATAGTTTTTAAAAATCTTCGGCTGTATTACTTTGATAACAATCTTATGTTTATGGTACTATTCCCCAACCAATGGTTATCATGTCTTTGTTATCGAGCGAATTTCTCTAATTAAAATATAAGTACTAAATATAGGTAGATTGAAATATTTTGTTCCTAAGGAAAAAAATATACGAAACATAAAGTAAATTAGTAACAATAATATTTGAGATCCGTTTCGTGATTATCAATATGACAGATCGTTTGATAGCGGTAAGTTGACGTTATTACCAAATAAATTCGACATATTCTCATTTCAGATTCTCGATTGATAAACCTAGTATAAACTCGAATGTTTGTAAGACTGGTGAGAATGAGAACTGTGAGGTAGTATTGTTTTTATAATGTTATTACCCATAGGTTTTATAATGTTATTCTAGACTTGTAAGAAAATGAATGATTATTTTTATAAATTATTAGACACTTGATATTTATTTGTAGTTAAGGGCAGTTGGGCAGTAGCCCTTGTATAGTCAGACACCAATGTGTGTAATTACCCAAATGTATTTTATTTGTGTACCAGAAATTATTTTTTTATTAGCTAAATGGATTTTGTACTTAAATTGCATTATCCAAAATCGAATGATGTACAGATATCATATTTTTGGTGCCATTTACTTCATACCGGATCATTGTCACAGCATTGAAATAAGTATTGAAATAAAATGTTTGGTATAAATTTTTTGTTTCCATGTTGTTAAATATGATCATAGGTGATGATACTTTTGAGGACTAAGATTGTTGCCTGTACCTTATACGTATATCCGAATCAGTATCAATACCATTCAGACCGAAACACATATTTTTTTAATAACAATTATTGTAGGTAGCTGAGCCTAGAATTGTAGGTTTCATTCCTCCAAATGATGAAATTATGCAATATACCTTATTATATTATAACTAGCTGTGCCCGCAGCTTCGACTGCGTTGAAATCAATATTTTCCCGTTATTGCAACAATTGTCATTACTACTCCACTCCTATTGGTTATGTTATATAGCCTATAGCCTTCCTTAATAAATGGACTATTCAACACACAAATAATTTTTCAATTTGAACCAGTAGTTCTTGAGATTAGCGCTTTCAACCGAATAAACCCTTCAGCTTTATAATATTAGTATAGATATTAAATACTCAGCATAGTTGGGGTTTGGCTTTAAATTATCTTAAAACCGTATGATTCTGTGTTATTTACCGTTAGCCTCGTCCAAGCTTGGATCAAGTGATAGCGATAGTGGACTTTATGGAGAAACATCCGGTCCTAGCTCTCGGGCAGCTGAGAGGCCTGGAGGGACGGGAGGAGAGCAAAAAGCTCTGGCTCCAGCTCACCAGAATAGTCAACAATATTACCGGACCAACTAGACCTATGAAATCATGGATCAAGGTATTTTGTTTCTCTTTATTTGAAACGAGTAGCACACGAGCAGGCAGCTGTCAAAAGTGGCTGCTACCGCCCATGGACATCTGTAACAGACTCCTAACAGTGTTGATCCTATCAGAAGTCGGCCACAGATGCGTTGCAACTCTTGAGGACTAAGATGGTCACATATACACATGGACCGGTATCTATAAAAGTGTGTAAATTACCTATTTTCTGTACTCAACAAGATTTTAGGGTCTTTTAAATGAGATGTTGCTTAGATATATAATAAACATTATATATAATGTTTCTAACGAATCTAAAATAACTATATAACTAAAAATCCCTAAATACACTTCAGTAATAATAGTACTATGTTCTTTTAAGTTTCATCTATTAAAACTATCTAATTGATTGTGGTGAATCGTTTTTGAAAATATTATCAACAAATTGGTAATGATTTTATGTTTATTTAACTTTTAATGGAAATAACAGTCTCAGTTTTTCCAAGCAATATTTGTTTTGTTAACATTGATTGGTATTTATACCAGTATTGGGCAGATAAGAAGTCGACGGTGAGATCGAAAGTTCAGTCTTGTGGAGGTGACAGCAATATCTTGTGTTCCAGCATCGAGAAGAAAATTTGGGACCTCTTTCTAGCCAACGATAAAAACAGTAAGATAATTTTATATTTTATCTTTCAATAGTTCTGTCGACAGTGATCTGTTGTTGTAAGTAATGTCAATTTTCAATTAGTATATCTTTTTAAAGCTTCATACAATTAATTAATTAATTATTTGTTATAATTCATTCATTAACCAGTTCGATGAAAGTCGTTTTATACGGGATTCCTATTATTGCTATCAATAACTGTTAACTCAGTCTTATATCAATTTAGTTATTTTTTTAAATAACTGTAAGATTTACCAGCAACAAAAAATGATATTGATTATGATTTTCAAAATGCCAGAAAATTATCTCACTGCCAATGTTAACTAAAATGATACATACATACCATCACGCCAGGTCCCTAACGGGGTAGGCAGAAAGCAGCGAGTGCCACTTATCTCTGTCCTCAGAAACCTACTGTGCTGCGTCTACATTCATCCCTCTCTTCATGCATACACACTGGTTTCAGAGGCTCTTGACTCCCCATCACATACTTTTGCACAACATGACATTGGCTAATGTCTTATGATAAATCTTTTTTTTATTTTTATTGTATGATAGGCTTGCGTTTGACTGCGATCTCACCTGATGGTAAGTGAGTGCAGTCTAGGATGGAGCACGCGCGCCTAGAAAGTGCCTGTTCACTCTTGTTTTAAGAGATTCTAAGTTGTAGGAGGAAATCTCCTGTGAGTGTTCTTATGACATGATGTCGATTTCATAGAAAGCGGTAATGTAGTGAAGGTGGAATCTCACTTCGTGGAGGAGCCGTTCTACAATGAGGACAGCATAGAGCAGGACCACGCCGACGCTGAACCGACGCTCGCCCTGGACGAGCCCGCCGCTGACCTGGACGAGAGGCAGATGGCCGTCATGGAGAAATTGGTAAGTGACTCGGAATCTTTTCTGGGTAAAATTCCCATAGATATATATAGACGGGCCTGTGAGTGTCCAACAAATAATGAGAGGGGAAGTTGACAGACCTGTATCTTGTCTTGTCTTTGTCTAATCACTCATAAAAAATAGGTAGCCTCATTTGCTTTCTCTCTCTTTCGTTGGACACATTTTAGGCTGGCTCCCTAAATTTAAGTATATCTATGAAAATTCCACGCACAGCTATCTGATCTCAAATTAGGCAATTTAACGCCTGTGTTATTGTAACCGGTCAGCTGATAAGCATACAATATAATGCTTGTATAGATATTTTTCATCACACCCAGACACAGAACAAACAACTCGCTGCTTTTCATGAATACTCGCACAAATCAAAATTTTTTGAAAATACCAGTTTATAAGACAAATAAATCCAAAATATTCCTTATTTCATACTCAGTAAGATTCACATTCATAACGGAAAAACGGGCATAATGGCGCGCAAAAATGTCGTTTTGTGATTGGTTATTTTCTTCAATATTGATTTATTTTGTTTAATTTTCAAATGGCAACCATGTAAATGTGGATTTTGGATTGTGCGAGTATTCATGAAAAGCAGCGAAATGTGCTCATCGCACAAATGTTTGTCCTGCGTGGGAATCAGATCGACGAGCTCCGTTTTTGCAGTCTGGGTCTCTAACCGCTCAAGCACGAGGCCAGTCATGTAGCACGAGTATGGGGCCAGTCACGTATAACGGTTAGTGGGGTCTCCAGGTGAAGGTGATGGGTGACCAGGCGGCTGCGATGTCGCAGCTGGCGCAGGCGTCACACGCCGGCTCGCAGGCCATGGAACGATTGGCCGACGCCTCGCAAATTCAGGTACCCCATCCAAACATATTTTTCTTTTAAAAGATGTTAAACAGCCGTAATTGTTTCTCTCTTTCTTTTTTTGTTCTATTCTATTTTTGTTCTATTCTATTCACCTTAACCATTGAAGTGTTGGTATCATTGACAATTGTAAAAACAATACATGTAACGCTTATTTATATGTATAAGAAAGCGGACTGTACCGAACAAAACTAAAAGACTTTATGTTGCTTAATTTGGAATGTAGAGACATGTCAGTTATGATTATTAAAGCCGTGCTACACAGTATTAAACGGCGGTTTGAATTAGTATAGATAGTTTTTTGAATCTGTGTA
>DWGJ01005548.1:0-10284 GCA_018246895.1 Aspitha aspitha aspitha
AATTCAAATTCTTTTATTCATTTTAAGGTATATACATACACTCAATGAAGGTCATGTTTTAGTCATCGTACTTCGGCTTTGTGCGCTCCCCAGGCTATAGTAGACCGGGAGAAAAAAACCGGCAAAAAAACTCCCAGCACTCTTTTAAATAAAGTTTCAATAAAGTGAAGCAAGTATGTAATCTTAGGATAAGCAATAATAGTAAAGGTTTGGCTGAATAAACAAATAGATATCTAAATTCATAATCAACACTCATATAGCAGCACGCAATCTTTCATTTCCCCATTATGATGTTTACGATGTGTCAGCACTCGGGGCGCCATCGAGGCATGTCGCGACTCGAATCTTTTCGGTCAAATACGGGTGAATGGGGGTGAAAAAATTTCGTACGTCATCGTTTAGTGGCCGATAGGGATGTGGTTCACGCACCATTTCCCGCGCTCCCGTTTGGTGAAATGGCGAACTACGAGCGCGACTCTGTGCCTATTGTGCGGTGAATCACGGATTAATAGTTTTGTGTTACTTATTATACGGACCTTATTTATGGCCGATGCAAGCGCAAAAGCTTTGCAAAGTTCGAAGATAACAAAGTTGGCAAGTGAAGCTAACGAGAAGTTATGATTTTACTGTCTGCTTAGGCGTATGGAAGGAGAGGGAAAGAAAGGAAAAGATAATACAGAAATGTGAACGAGAGATATTATTTATTTAATTTTATTCTGCTGCCTAGCTTATGGAATCAGACAGGTCGAGAACAAATGGAGATATTTTAATAAAAGCGAAAGTACATCGTGTAAGACAGCTGGTGTTCAACCCAACAGCTGATGTATTGTTAAGGTTACCGAATATTCTGATAATTAGGGCAGAACTTTCTAGTGCTTGCTTACTATAGCCATTTACCAATATACCGACTTCATCGGTTAATTAGGCACTTTCATATTTAATCAAAGTCAATGTTATATTAAACTAACCTCGATATTCGTTAATGAGGCACGCAATGCGATCTAGAACTCCGATTAATTAAGCTCTGTAATGTATTAATTACGATGGAAACACGTTTTGTAAAGCTATGACGCGGGGATGGGAAAATTCGAGCCAAATAATGATGGTTTGTCGACAACGAAACATGTTTTGTACGTTCGTTACAGAGAATAGTAAATGTTATTTCTCGGTACACGTTTATAATAAGTGAAACTTCAAAAGATAATGTTTCATACAAAAGAGTATATCCATCCATAGAAAATAGCCGGTATTTCTCTATGAATAAAATTCAGAAAACAATCTCGATACTTCCTAGTTAAGAAAATTGTTGCTAATTCGAAGCTAATTCCAGCTGCCCTGATGGTATCCAAAGTTGAAAATATAATTAGTTCTGTTTCTGAAAGCCTAATAAATAAAAATATATTGTTAAAATCATTAACTCTATTGCTTTAGTGAAAGCTTTTTAATTATTTATTCTTCACTGGCAAGATATTCATTGTTATTCTTCATTAGCAAATAAAGTCGTGAAAGCAATATCAGCAATGCTATTAATAAATAGAATATATGTACAGTTTCATGCAATCGGTGGTTTAAAATGACAACATTACAACTGCATTAATAAAACGCATTTTGTTACGTTTCAAACCGAAAAGTATTTTATGAAAGCGTAACACAGAAAGTCGGTGAACAGTTTAAAAACTAAACGAACGTGGCAGAGGTAGTTGGCATGCCACAGGGAGCTGCATTAGTACCGCTGCACCAATTGCGTCGTGTTCGGAAACTTTCTCGTGCACGTGCCGGCCCGGGAACTACATTCATCACGGGAACAACGCAGTCCAAACCCATCTATTATCATCAGTCACGTAAGTACACTACGGTTGAGCCATTACGTGTTATTAGGAACCACTGCTGTTCAAATGTTCCGTACATTATTGTCGAAACATCCACTTCCAGCGAACAGAATGATTTTGTTCACATTTAATTTAAGGATTATATTTTAATTTTTAAAAAGTTTCTAAACATATGTACGTAGCTTCTTACATGGATACGGCTTGTTTTAGATCATTTTGGTTCTAGCTGGAAAGTTACATATTTTCATAAAACTTCTGTCGTATGAAGACTTTAGATGTTTTATCAACTTTTTCAACCCAGCAGTATCTTTTTTATGTAAATCCAATAAATCAACTACGATTTCTTATAACTCAAAAAATGACTGATTATTATTCATTTCAATTAAGTACGTTTCATTCGGAATTATTAAATAATTTTGTATTCGTTGGCAATTTTGTTTTGAAAAATAAAAGACATCTTATAATAATACAAATGTACACGCGTATCAACGCCTCCATTATGTTCCGTGCCAACCAACGTTATCAATACTTTGTGTTGGCGCTGAGCGAAGCACCCTAAAGAATTTGTACTTCGAAAATTTGATAGAATTCCGATATTAAGCATGATATAATACAATACAAAGTTATTGCTAAAAACATTTGCTACGGACAAGGAAAAACCTAAATTTTGATATCAACCTATAAAAAAACTGTGAGTTACCCGTATCTAACAGCGGTACAAAAAGGGAAAACTAATCGCATAAACTTACGGGCATGAAAAAGGTAATATTTTTATTGAGTTTTGATTAGGAAACCTGTTTTGTATTGCCATTACTTATTTTAATATTGAATTTTAAATATAGATAATATTTTAATAACGTTTCGGAAAAATACCGTCTCGGCATTCTAAAACATTTATAAAAGCTAGATGTACTGGTATCCCGTCAATATTTAATTTGGACGGCAACAGATTATTTCGTTGAAAATCTCAAATCGTGCCGTTTACTTTGAGTAAATTAAATTCCTACTATCACGGCTCTAAGACGGCTGACGTCGTTCGAACGGAGACTCAAAGAAATCCGAACTCTCCAGTGTATACTTATAACAATTAAATTGCTATAATACAATTCACCAAAACAATATAGCTTAATCATATTTTGACACAAATATTTTGTTATACTCTAGTGTGCGTAGATAATTTTATACCCTAAAAACAGTATTATTATAGAAATACATATGTGTATAATCGAGTTGTTGACCGTTTTCCAATGATTTCAATTTGTATGTGATGGTTTGGAAAAGTTCTTGGAATACCTTTTGTTTTACAATATATCTTCACAATTTTTACAAACCAACATCGCAATTTGTGGATTGTTGGTTAGCGACACAAACAGATAATACTAGCTTCTGGGATATACCTGGACAGAGGGTTCCACTTAAATACGGTGAAGAGTCATACTATATGATATACCCTGGCAATTAATCATCATTGTGCTAAATACATAGAAGCAGCAATTTGTATTTCAGTTTCTGACTATGGAGGCGTAGGTTCGAATGAAAATCACCTTAAACTTTTTAAGGACATGTACGTTTAATAATTTAAAATTCAAACATTGCTCGCTTTAACGGAGAAAAAGAACTCAATAGTGCTACATATTGTTGCCTGAGGTATGCAGTCTCCCAATACGCAGTCGGTAATGCAAGAGACTGTAGCTTTAATTCGTTCCATAATTAGAGAAGACCGGTAATAAAAATTATAAACCTCTTGAGTGAATCAAAGCTCATCTGTCTGAGCCTGAACTCCATGACGGCTCGCTACGCACAATCCATCCTGTCCCACAACTGACGCTGGTAATGTGCCTCATTCATTGTGGTTACAAGATCTATGGGGAATCGGAAATTGGAGCAAGGCATAATATGTATGTCTCCCTAATGCGACCATTTGTTTGATTGAAATAACTTCCGAGGTAATCGCTTTCGAAGCTAAGCTAAGGCTCTGCTCGATATATTTTATACTACCTAAGTTAGATTAATAGCACCAGATTATTTTTGAAACTGCTATTTGTGGCGTAAAATGATATTATAAGACATTTTCTAATATTTTTATGTTGCAAATACGAATGTTTCAGGTACCGAAAGTGATCAAGACTATCCTGTCTTGACAATATAGGCCAGATACTGGCTGATAAGGGAATCAAAAAACTCCGAAATTGGAGGGTATTGTTAAGTTTGTAATCTCAGAAAAATGTACATGTCCTAAAAAAATAACTATCTTCCATAGGAGTAGGCGGATCACGGATCCTAAAGATTTTTACCGGCTAGGGCCCTGACAAACGTACAAAAACCAGAAAAGTAACGTCTATCAGACGTGCCTATAGGACTTTTTAATGAAAGTAGAAGGGGTGCCTTCAATTACAGTAAGTTAAAATTGTGATTTGATTAATTTTACACAGCGATATCTAACTGCTTTAGAGGATCAATAGCATGTGGTGACGGAGCGATGCTATCAATAGGGTTAATTCTCCCTGAAAGGAGACCGCTCTAAGCTGCACTTGAATATTCTGGTTGCATATTCTATTTATACGGTAGGTTTTTTAATTTAGACCTAACAAGACGTTTGATGATAGCTTACTAATCTTAATTTAAACAATTGTTAATTTCATTTTATTCAATTTTGATATTAGGTAATCTATAAAATTCTGTATTGACATTTGTATTATTCATATATAAAGGCTATATTCTGTCTTCGGGCGTTTCAGTTTGAAGGTAAATTTTTCAACCTAACCGAATTACACAATACGTATCAGAATCACTAAACAAGAAAAAATTCAAACGTATTCACCGAATGAATCATAAATACAACGGAAATCAACTTCCTTTCCATAGCGAAAGCCTCCAACAGTCGTGTTATATAGCGAACCCTCGACACCTCCTGCTGTTCGTGTTGTGACTGCATAATGTGAATCTCCAATGCGCCAGCGAGCGCCGAACAAACTGGGCTAACTTAAACACAATCTCACTGTAGCAGCTTTGTTCTGGGAATGAGATTTTGTTGTTGCTACTTGACTGTCCGCTTTCTAGTTAGATACTCTGACTGTTAAACCAGAGGTCGCGGATTCGATTACCATCCAGGACAAACATTTGTGGATGAGCACATTTATTTGTCCAACATTGCCGTCTCGCAAATTGACAAACGAGTTGAGAGTTGACGACACATTTGCCATTAAAATAATGACCAACACTAAATCTGTTGTAATGGTTAAATGATCCACTTGATTGCTTATTCCTGACACGATTGTACATGACCACGCACGCAGCCAATGGTATGGAGCTAAAATAAGAATTTAACATTAGATTTGTCATTCAAAACGCTAATAAGCGATTCCGTAGCGACTTCAGCCGTGTACAACAGATGTTCCCGACATAAACCCGTGCGTGCAAGACGTTGGATTTTATAGCGCCACAACTGGGACGAACTTGCCGGTTTATAGCGATTTGACATTTCTTATGACGCCTCAACGATGCCGGAGCAGTGATATTAGGATATTCTCTCGCTACGGCCGACGTATTTCGACAAAGTGGTGCTCTTTCCCAATTGGAGACGATAAAATTCTAACGTTACTAGTAGTAGTAACTTACTACATGTATTTTTGTTGCGCTTAATATGATGGTCGTTCGTCTAAACCAATGAAATAGATATTCTATGTTATCCATTCTTTAACATATATGTTGATAATAACTCATTAGTGTGTATCTGTAACTAGTAAATTATAATTATTAAGTACGTTAACTAATTATAACATAACCTTTAGGGATCATGTATACAAACAGTCTACTGACAACATAATTATTGAACAGTATGTGTTACTATCATAGGCTTTGTCTGAAATGAAAATGTTCTACCACTATCATTAAGAATTATTAATTATTGTTTTTTCGGTGTAAATGAATTTTCTTATATTAATAACTTACAACTTAAGTTGAATAAAGTTTTCGTTTTTGCAAAGTATAAAACCCAGTTCCATAGTAGGTACATACATGAAAAAACAAGATGACAACTCAATTGGTCACTTACATAGCTATACTGCCGGGAATCGAATCAAGTACCCTCGTCGCGGGTGACCGGCCGAGCGACCTTGTGGCGAAATGGGTCGTCGGTAGATAAAACTATCCAAGTCCCGAGAGTATCTTAATCTCGCCAGAATCTCGTGCAAAGCGGATAGCACTTGTAGTTGTAAACTTGGGATTTTATTTGTCTTGCCCCACATACTTGGCCGAAGTGGCATCGCAGCCTCGGAAGCGGAAAGGGTGCATGGAGAATTTCAATTTAACCCACATACTGCCTTTTGATATGTACTTATGTAACTTTAACGATTATAAGAAAGTGCTACTAATTATTTGACCATGTTAAGAAACAAAATATGAAGTAATAATGTTGGGAAAAAACGCGAAGTTTTCAAAATTTTCATGGTCAACTGCACAGGCGCGAAAATTGAAAATAGATGCAACATCGGAGCGCGGTATCCGAAATCTGTTTCACATTCGGAACACGGATTCCAAAAGAATTTAAATCCATCAGTATTCACAAAATGCGGTTCATAAGAATAGAACCCAAATAATATCGAAGAACGCAGACCACCGGTAGCACTTACTGTAAACTCCGCACTTTATTTGCGTTGCCCGCATGCCGAATGCCGAATGCCGAATATTCGCGAAGTTTGCGCGGGGAATTTCAATTTCGCCGCAAAACGCCCTCAAACCAAACGCTCCTGATTTTTGATGCTGAGTCAGGACCATTGATTAGCGGAAGCCCGCACGTGACTGAGGTGTAAATTTTTGGCGGATCAACAATTTTCGCTATTAAATGTTAGCGATTTCAATACTATGTACTTTACACCGAATAAGAGATAGTTACGAACATAATTATAGAAGAAAACTATCGAAATATAGATTGTGCGAGACTTGTCTTGTTGTAGGAAGTAACAAACATCGACACTGACTGTAATAATTTCCAGTTTAACGAGGTTCCGTTGCCAGGCGACGCCGACGCCGAGAGCGACGCATAGATTTAAATGACAGCGTCAGATATTAAGGCAACTGCTGCAACGCAGACAGATGCAATTCATATAGTTTTCCTAGCTGTTAGAAGCTAGGAACGCGTAAACAAAAGAATTTATTTCGTTCACGCGACATACCATTTCGCATGTAACGCCATGTACGCTGATTCGATTAAAACGTATTTTTACTTGAAAATGAGACATATTTCCGGGAAAATAGCAGCCCAAGTCACTCTCTAGCCTTTCAAGTATCTGCATACTGGAAATAAAATCGATCTGTAACGTATTAGTAACGTAGCACTAATTTGACTACTTACACAGCATAGTGTATAGCCTACTGGTTCCAATGAGGAAATTTTTGAGCAACGAACGAAATGTTCTAATTGTTAGTTCCAAGAAATTCGTCAATTAGATATTGTTAATAATACATTTAATACAATTATATTTGAATGGGCGACTGATCGGCTGTCGTTCAACGTGTCGTGGTAGAACGGCTGGCTGAGAAAGACGCGAAATTGAAGGAATGCCGTTCATCACTAAAACAAGATAGATAAAGTAAACGGTCCTGCGCCCGGATGTTTTCAAGGCGTTTCGCAATTTTGTGAAACGATTTAGATTTTTTCCCAAATTATGCTTTAGGGCGGAGATGGTAAATGTTGGGATTTCTCATTTGCGAGCGTCGCCCGGAGTTGTTACTGGGAATGTCGCTGCAGTTGGGAGCACTGGCGTCTGATTTGTGTTTGACCCAATTTAGAACGCGCCAAACATTTCCCTCTTCAACGATATTTTCTCGTGTTATCTAAATAACAAACAATTCTTTATACCCCTAATGTTGAAATTCGACACAATTAAGGCTCTATGTTGCTTAGGGTGTAAGGAATTGTATCTCGGGTCATATTTTATACGAGTTCAGGTCATTATATAAAAGGCTTTAGAGAGTGTTTTGTCAGGGTCTATCACGTTAAGGAAACAGGAAACTGTTTATTATTTCTGGTTTTTGTCGCTGCTTGGCTTTGTACTCCTTTATACTCATACTATTTTGGTGTAAATATCCTACTTTTTATATAAAAGTTTGTGCATATATTTTTTTTATAAAAAGACATACAAACAGACAGACGGCATACCTAATGGTAAGTGGTCACGTACAACATCAAACAATTACTGATGAAGTGGCTTGAAGGCAAATCTAAGCGCTACATTTGAAACGCTCGATATTATAGCGCACTAACCTCCGAAGGAAAAATTCTACTCCTTACTCATACGCAGTTAAAACTACGCTGAACCGTGCCACTACGCCGGTACAGACGAGCGGGTGAAACGCAGATTCGTTACATTCGTGAATCTCATTATAAATCGTTATTTATCTTTTCAGTATTGCAGCATCTTGGAACACTAGTCCATTTATCTTTCTCTACGTTGAATACTCGAGCGCCATCTGCATCGGAGCGTGGCCCCGGAATATTCACTTGATTTAATTCCCACGAATGTTCCGCTCCAGCGAACTGCCTTAGGTGAACTGTTATTCTGATCCTCCACTGCAGTTGGCTTATTACGTCATACATTAACTCGCGCGTTATGAAATTCCCCGCTTGTTACATGTCACCGTGTCTCAGTGTAATAACGGGGAAGTTCGTTTGCAACAAACAGATTTCAATTTGTGTTGCGTTGAGTACAATTAATTTCGACGAAGGCATACATTCCAAAGGGTGTCAATTACGTGGGATTTTATTTTATATTCATTTGATAAATCTTATTTAACATACAAGAACAGCACTCAGGCATTATAAGTACCTACTGAATATTTCGTAATTTTTCAAAGATTTATACACAAAAGTTGTCTCAACAAATGTGCCTCGATCTGCAACTAGCGCTCTCTTGCTCATCGTAATAAATACGAAAATATTAAAACTTATTTTATTGAAATTTCTTTCAACATTTGCTAACACAATTTCATTTCTGTGAAGTACATTGTGATAACTTATTTATTTCAATATAAATTAGCGAACCTTGCAGACGCATGTTCTTTAGACAACAAACAAACTCTTATTTCGATTAGATTATATTTATTTCACTCGATCAAAGCAGCAATCTAAAATGGGTCAAGTTAAAGGCGAATTCATCTTATTATCTTATTTAACTAAAATTATTTTTATTACATATTAAATAGGAGTTATCGTGTTGAAAATTTGTCGATTTCAATTTAAGATACGTAGAAACCGATATAGCTTTAGCCTAGCATCATCATAACATCGTTTCATCAACCAAAAAAAACCAACTTCAACATATGGATGCTTTCGATGGACGCATTATATGCGATTGGGTTTAAGATGCACTAGCCACAGTAGAATTCGCGTCAGGATTTTTTGGTTTCATTCATCTGGATATTGTATTCTATTCAACCTTCTAATGTTGCATTGCTGGACATGGATCTGCTCTTTAGCTTAGTTCGGATGACCAGGCTTCATAGCATACCTTGGGTATTTCCAAGAACCTTACCTGTAAATTTTCACAGTATTTCGTGTTCCTATTTGCCTAATAAATAAACCCGACTCGTAATAATTCAAATCTCAGTACCACTTCTTATTGCCTCGTAAATTAATTCCCGGCACGATATGAAATTCCCGTTGTCAGTGCCAGCTTCCTTCCTCGTATGTAGTGCACTTAATATTACAAGTTTAAATTATTGCGGAGTGACGGATGTCCCTATTAATCCTTGGTTATTCAATTGTGTCTACTTAGACTAACTCAATCAATCAATTTCCTATAACCTGATTAGGGGAAAAATGAAATCAGCTTCTAGGGTAACAACTTCTTCTATGGTTTTAATACTTAAATCACGCTTGCCTATTTCTGTGCCCAACCAATTTCGGTATACAGTCGGCTTTTTCTCAAAGACATCAGTCGTAAGCAGTTAAAAGCATCATACTAGAGGAACTAGACATTGATAGGGAGATTAAATTCATAAGATGCACCTTAAGCTTCCAGAACTAGCTTTGATAGAATTATTAGATTAATCCGTACCGACGGCGGGTAGATTAATACATACACGAGTCTGAGGATACATCTATCAATCCACATGAAACGTGACTTAATCTGAATTTTGATAGTGCACACACACGCGTAAAGACCGTAGTAATTCAGATACTACATAGAAAGACGGGAGCCTTATAGCAGTTTTCGTTACACATTAGGGATATTAATATCCCACTACTTTAATCCAATAAATAATAACGGAATATTTTATACCAAATATTCGATAGATATAATTTACTTCAGGACTATAACATAGATTTTGACTTTTGACTGACCTCGTGGTCGAGTGGTGGTGAGACCCTGACTGCAAAACCGGAGGTCGTGGGTTCGATACCCGCCCAGGACAAACATTTGTGTGATGAGCACATTTGTTTGTTCTGTGTCTG
>DWGJ01005549.1:0-10283 GCA_018246895.1 Aspitha aspitha aspitha
ACCCAGTACAGGGGCCCTTGCGACGTACTGTAATGTAAAAATATTAAGTATCAATAAAATTTTTTGTATTTTTGTATAATTTTAATTCTTATGGCTATAGCATAATTACTTTGATAAACATATTGAACACTTAATCGGAATGAGAATTGCATTTGTCATGCATATCACAACTTTTAAGATAGGAATTGAATCACAATTTTGTATCCTATGATATCACCTGCAAACTAATTGATATTTGTTTACTGATTGTCCTGCAGACCATGCTTATTCATAGTTCACCCTTATGTATTCAATCGATATGTTACTAAACGTAATGGCTTGTTTAATTGATAGCTAGTACTGGTGTTACCATATGATTTATTCAACACATGCAATGTGAGTTATGTAAATGTAAGAATATACATATTTGTGTCTCTTGAATGACATATATATTTATACTTATCTTTCATTATGTTCTTATCATCAGATCACCTATGTTCAAGTTTGACGGCAATTCTATTGCCTCATATTATGAGTAAATGGAATACCATGTAATATTACTATTCATTCAACTTGATATAAGACTGAAATATTGTATCATTGTTATTGACAATTTTAATGCGAAAAATTCCTAGAGGCCTTAATCATTGTAAGAGGTATATTTGATTAATACAACATGTTTATGTGGTTTTTATTGCGGTAAGTATACCTGAAATGTTATAATCATAATATAATTTTTAGTGCTTTAATGTTCTATTAACAGGGAACTGGACAAAATGTAAAGCTGACAGTAGTATACAGACCTCAAGAGTATAACAAGTTCGAAGCGCGCATCAATGAATTAAAACAGCATCACACATTACTGAGAACCTCGCAAAAGCGGTCACTTTATGTAAGGTTGGTATTGAAGTCTACACTTTACATACCCTATATATCAATTATGAATTTTTTTTGTTTTATTTTTAACACACCCTTGTACATGTCATGGATGATTGAGAAATTATTAACAAATCTGTATCTAATTTCCTATCTTATAATTTCAGAGCCTTATTTGACTATGATCCTGTAAGAGACGATGGCCTGCCTTCCAGAGGACTTCCCTTCCGCTATGGGGATATATTACATGTCACAAACGCATCGGATGACGAGTGGTGGCAAGCCAGGTCTTTATCATTGTTTATTAAAATAACTACGCATTAGTGGACACACTAGGATTTTTAGACTATTTGTGTAGTAGCTATGCAGAGTTCGTTATACAGTAATTAGTATCATATGGGTATACAAATTTTATATTTCGAATTTTTTAACCTATTTCAGTTTCTCCATGAGCTCGCTAAAGGTCGGTCAGGTCGGTCTATGCAACGGCGTGTAGTAATAACTGAATTAGGGTTATGTTTGAATTCATAATTATGCGGGCCTGTCGGAAAGAATTCTCACTGAAACTGCTCTAATGCATCAATAGGAATTTATTTAAATATATGAATGATTTTCGTTATTAGGTTTATAATTTTGTATGGCCACACTATTCTTATTAAAGTACACTTTGTTCGTAAGCAGGCGGCTAGACACGACAGACCCCGATGCGATAGGAATAATTCCATCGAAGCGGCGATGGGAGCGCAAGCAGCGTGCGCGAGATCGACAAGTCAAGTTTCAAGGTCAAGGCACTCCCGTCAGTACGGTGAGTACCAAGGTCTTATTGTATATATACATATTTAGAAACCTGATTAGGGACATCTGTCACACTTCAAACAACACCGTTTTTAAAGTGCTTCTGTTAGGTGGTAAGAAATAAGAAAGTTGACGTTTTTTATTTTACTTAATATTTTTTTATTGTACCTAGATTGACGAATTTAAATCCATTCAAATTTGTGCCTTTTTGGGAATCAAACCAAAAACTTCCGGACTGCAGCCCTGCCTGGTACCCATTGCGCCATACGGGCTGTGTATATTATAAATGCTAATGGTGTCGCAGTATATTGTAAACACGTGACGTAATAGAAGAACGCTAATAGCATAAATATGTATTAATTTCGGATTCCAGAGCCAGTCGACTCTCGAAAGGAAAAAGAAGACGCTATCGTTCAGCAGAAAGTTCCCGTTCATGAAGAGCCGAGAGGACGGCAAGTCGGAGGACGGCTCGGACCAGGAGCGTGAGTACTTACCGCATTCATTACATTACTCAACACAATTTCACTTAACTTTTGACTTAACAATTGACACATCTTGTAATATAACGGTACTGCTCCAGCTGTGCACTCAACCAGTTAAAAATAATAAAATGAATAGCTATTATCATATTAGCACCATAATTAAGACCAAGAATTTCAGCAGTAAAATTGTATAATACCATTACAACAAACTATCGCTATGTGTCCCTTCTGATTGACTAGCATGTCATTTATTGTTACCTCAGTTGGAGCAGGACTTTAGGGACTTGTGCATAACTGGCACTATGTATTTCTTACAATTGGCTTTTCTTGGTTAAATAATATATTCCTTACAACCCATCGTAAATGCGTCCATTAATTACACCACTTTTCCATTGCCAGGTGTGTCACTATTGATACAATAATACTATACGAATGTTGTGCTTGACACAATTCATTGTGTAATTCATGGACTAACATTTATTTAACAAATGTATTTAATGTGCAAAAAAAATGAATTATTTTTACATTGAAGTGCCTATGTATTAATCCTGCCGGGCTACTTGTGTATTACTTGGGCATATTTACAATACACACGTTTTGTTACAGCTTTCATGCTTTGTTACACACAGGAGGACACTAACGCGGACGGTGAGTGCACAATTTGTGTTTCCCTTACATTTATTACTTCCGCTATCTCGCTCTTATCGTATATAGATCATATTTATATCGCAGGGCTGTCCAAACTACGGCCCGACATATTATTTTATTACAAATCACCGTTATGGACTACGTTAAAGACACCATAATGAACCAAATCCTGAAATACATTAAAAGCAAACAAAAAACAAGAATAAATTATGTATTTAATTTATGTATATATATTTTTTTTCATTGGATACTAGTAAGTATTTGTTTAGCTTGTACAGGTCGTATATACGTGTTGCAATTTTTATTAGCCCGTAATCTTCACTCACCTTGGACAGCCCTGGATGTTTCGTAACGTTTTCTTATCGATCGTGCGGTTGACTATAATGACTACGTTATTCACGGCACTCGGGCGACTGTACCGTGCTCTGATTATATAATAATATTACATGTTTCTCGATATCATATTATGACTGCAACGGATGGTATGTCTTGCATACGAGATGTGTGTCGATATGTTTTTAGCCTAGTTTAACATTATCCTCTTAAGCACTTGAGCCCGGCCAAACAAAAGCTAGCTAGAACCCCTCGTCGTAGTGTTCGTAGTGCGTGATCTATGTGCCACCTACTTTTATGTATCTGTTTATAGTAGCATGATATCCGTAACGAGATTTATTACGATCGATAAGATCTCGAAGTTATAATACGCATTCTACTTCCATGCGGCTGCCAGTAACCACAACCTATACAAATATAGGTCATTATTACATTTGGGGCTATGCGCTTTTTCTAACTTTATCAGCATTGAATACGTGGTGGCAAACTTCTATTATAATTGTTACCTACTATACGATAACACATTTATGTTTTATTTTATTTAATAACAAAAGCTTTCTCTACACCGGTGTTGACTGCTCACACTGGTGTTGTTAATATCCTTTTGTTGTTGATAAAAACTGCTTTAACGAGCTCGACGTTATATATATATGCTCAATGTTATATGTATATGACTATTTTTTTAAATGAAACACTGAAATCCACCGTGCAATACATAATTATTTAAACTTATTTACTTTTGTGATATTACTCACTTTTAACGTTATTCAAATTAAAAATTGTATAAAATTTAGGTCTTATCTGTATATCCATGTGTTCTTGGTAACTAAATGTTATGTCAAGTTCATAAATATTTTAAATGATCAATAGCATCCATGTTTATTAGTAAGAGACGTATTGCAGCCGGGACGGGTAAGGAGGGTACGTAGCCCGAACTATTAGTTCCGTCGTCATAATTTGTTTTTCAACAAACTTATATACATACCTACCTAATTAATCTGTATACGAAATCATGAAGTTTGAGCCTTTGGCTTGGGAAAAGATCATAAATATTAATTATTGCAACTTAATTATAATAATTGGCAATAGTTCTGAATGGCTTTTGTTTCATAACTTTAACACGGCTAATTCTATTGTTGTATAGTTTAGAAAATTATATAATTGCGTCTACCAAAACATGTAGAAATGATACCATTATATTTTACCTATATATATATATATATATATTTGAGTTTATAATATCTCATTAATACGTACAAATACATATTATATGTAAAAGTATACATAATTTATTACGATATATTTTTGCAATTGTTTTCCTACTATTACGATATTGTTAAGATTGTTCCGGATCAATGTAAGTTATTGCTTGTAGTGTCTGTGGAAAAGCATGGTGATGCTTTTTAATAATAGAGGTATAGTAATATATATTCCTGAGTATATGCGTAACATAACTGTTGCTTATTAAATTATGTACGCGGTCAAAGGACATTGAAGCGATGTGCTCAAGTGTATGTAGAATACCTTAGTTTTCATTGTTTGCTCTCTAACCGCACTGGCAGTTGCTGGCGTTGTTGTACTGCAGTCATTTAATAAACAAATACCGTGGGATGTTTGGAAACTTCTCGCTTTCACTCATCACTACGAGTATTTCGAAAATAAACTTGTATATTGGTTTATTTCATTAGTTATTAATTATTTTCACCACATTAATTTAATTACTGGCAGTAATAAAGATTGCACTTGTGGAAAGGTTTAAAAAATCGTCAGGCCTGTGACAACCCTGCTTAAGAGTATGAATAGAAATACAAGATTGTAATATACCTTATGTCTTAAGGCGAACATATTCAAAAACGAGCTAATTAACATTATCTTCCAAATTCATTATGGACCTTGACATTCCGGAATTTGATACGTGAATATAATCGTTCCAATAGTTATTTGACACTGATGTGCGCAGCTGTGTGGTTGGAGAGTAGACGGTCACCATCGTGTCGTAGTTAATGGTACCCGTTGATGGGCCGCCGAGGGATCTCTGAACGGTTCGTGGACGCCGGCCGCTGTCCCGTGCTTCTGGTTGCCTAACTGAAGCAATAAAAACTAATCATCGACTGTTCGAATCAATGTATACTTTTATTTGCTGTTTATGTTAGTAAGCGCTACTCATTCAATCGTAGTAATGGTTGCTACATATTATAGTAGGTCCAAAATACGTAGCAAACGACTTTCAAACATTTCGCTCTCTCCATACTCTTTTCCACTTCTGATACTATTAAATGTCGTTCATTCCCAAAGACCTCTTCCACATGGTTTAATACTATGTGCAAGTTGTAGAATACCTGTAAATGTATATAACGTTAATTTTTCTACGTATAGGGGAAATCTTGTACCGAGTGGAACTTCCCATGATGGAGGAGATAACGCTCATTTATCTCGAGGACGAGAGTAAGTTTTGGGAGTGAGGCGTAGCTTGCGAGTGCCGTAGCCGATACCTTACCTCCCGCATTCTGGTTATGATCATCAATTAGAGACGTAGTTTCATTTCAATAACACTCGATTTTTCTATTATTTGTCATTTATTTGTTTATGTTTAGTTGTTTTTTCTAATTCATTCAACGCGATAATTCTAATAGCCTCTCCGCACACAAACGTTCGCCATCGAGCTCACGTCGAACGGTTCATTCTCCGTAAATCAATCCATGGGGCTCGCTAGTAAAGGTCGCGAAATAGAGTCGAGCGTCGATAGAGTCGTTGTGGAGGGGGAGAGTGGGGCCACTGGAAGCACACGAGGGCGCTTCGCCTCGCCTCGACACATTGCATCGCGCCATTCCACGCCACCAGCATGAACGACACTCACGACACATCACCGGCTTGTTTCAGTTTTTAAATGGCGCTGTGCTGGTTTCTTTCTAGAGTTACTCTCACCGCTTCCATCTAGACGTGCTGTAATTATTGTGAGCCTTTGCTATTTATTGTCTAGCGAATGCATAGAAACGCGTTTGCTAATAATGTAAGAAATTGCTTTTTTACAGTAGGCATAGGAGCCAGAATTAAATTTTACTACGAAACGATACTGAGTTTTTAACTCTGGCCAAGTAATAATATGTGCGTTGATGGTTTTCAAAAATGAAGCATGTAATTTTTTGGCACATTTTCACTTTATGAAAATGTAAGCATTTTACTGATGTGCTCCTTACAGTTATATCGTGTATTTGATATTAAAACGAAATTAATATTACCATTTAATATACATATTAATTTTTAGTAAAGTGCTTACAGAATGAATATTAAATTTTTTTCAAATTTATAACTCTCCACTTATCTACGTTATGTACGTATTCAATTCTAGTTGTAGATTTATGCATAGAAAATTATTTTACAATACCTAAATTTTTGAGGTAGTTAGTGTACAATTTATTCAGTATTGAACGGAAATGTAAAATAGACCTAATATAATATTTGAAATCTATACATGTATACAAGTAATAAAATCTTATGATCAGTAGCCGGTAGTGTGCGTTTCAAGGTGATACTGTAGGAAACCATTGTCTACATAATACATCCATGCGAATCAACACGCGGGTTATACTTTTATAAACCGTCATGAACTTCCTAGTGGCTTTCATGAATGTCTCTGTACGTGTAGTGACGCTATAGACAAATAGGTGTTTGTCGCCAACTAGTTTCAGTACAAATTAATCACTAGACACCATGAATAAAACAAAATGTAATTTATAGTATAGTATATTGAATAATAATAAATAATAACTAACTTAGTTATCACCGCCACCTGTCGATCGTCACGTTTCATGATTGGAATTGTTTGTGTGTGTGCTGATGTGCAGTATTGTGTTTACAGGTCAAGACGAAACGGTGTTGTCATATGAAACTGTACAGCAGTTGACTATAACGTACACCCGGCCGGTGATCATCCTGGGGCCACTCAAGGATAGAATCAATGACGATCTAATATCCGAGTTCCCGGATAAATTTGGTAGCTGCGTACCTCGTGAGTGTACTGCCGTTATTATTGAACGACATTCCGTACAAAAAATGTCTAAAAGAAATAGCTATTTCGCAATAAACTCTTATTTTTGTACGTATAACCTCTTCGAATTTGACCACTTAGTCATGACCACTCCCCGATCCGCACTGATGCAACGGAGTAATCTCCAAGCTTCCCAACATCTTCCTAGTAGTGGAATAATTAAGTGTTTGAGCCTTATGTCTGTTTGTGGGTCTGTGGAATCCATCGTCATTCAGCGGACCACTTCGCGGACAATTCGCCCACTGTTGGACAGAGTCCTCTCTCAAAACGCACCATTAAGTCACTCCTCGCGCAATCGCTCTCCGCATGCAACGCGTATTGCAGATTTTTATTGATAATCGTTTCATATGAATAACGATATTGACACGTGAACGTCCAGATACGACTCGACCTCGACGCGATTACGAAGTGGACGGGCGCGATTACCACTTCGTGGCGAGCCGCGAGCAGATGGAGCGCGACATCCAGAACCACCTGTTCATCGAGGCGGGCCAGTACAACGACAACCTGTACGGCACCTCCGTGGCCTCCGTGCGGGAGGTCGCCGAAAAGGTACCGTCACGACGTCGCTTCCAATGGCGCACTGACACGCATTGCCTATACTTATCATTTGATTGTTCACAATTGAACGCTGTTCTCTTATTTGGCTTTCCTCAATAAAAAGAACACCGACTCCGTGAAGTATTGAGATAACTATTATTTCCTTTCAGGGCAAACATTGCATTTTGGATGTCAGCGGAAACGCTATAAAAAGGTTACAAGTAGCTCAACTGTATCCTATCGCCATATTTATCAAACCAAAGAGTGTAGAATCTATAATGTAAGTATTATGATTATTTTCAAGTACTTTTTATAGCATTTTCTTATTCCTCGAAATATCGCTTATATGTGGGACTTTATTTTAGGGAAATGACAAAGAGAATGACCGAGGAACAAGCGAAGAAAACGTACGAACGCGCTCTAAAAATGGAGCAAGAATTCGCTGAATACTTTACTGGTAAGCGTCTCACGGTTCGTCTCATCTTTAAGGCCTGCGCTTTCGTAATGGACGTAAAATTAAAAGCATGATATTCGTCAAGCTGGTCATCGTTCAATATGTACCCCTGTAGAAATAAATATTCGCAAAAATATAGATAGATAGGAGGGGTAATGGTCTCAGTAAGCAGCGCAAGGTTTGTTTGCAGCGGTGGTAACGGGCGACACGCCGGAGGAGATCTACGCGAAGGTGAAGGCCGTGATCAGCGCCGAGAGCGGGCCCAGCGTGTGGGTGCCGCGCCGAGAGCCGCTGTGAGCGACCAGCCACACGCCCCCGCACCCCGCACGCCGCACGCCGCTCCCACGCCCCTCACGCCACCTCCGCCAGCGCTCGTCGCCGATCTAGCTTCTCGCTCTAGACTATTGCGCTGAACTCGACTTTTTGTAAACGTTCTCTTTATGCAAACCCGAAGTTGCGTGATGTAGTATAATTGCATACATTACAGTCGTCGACGACATCCAGTTACATAATACGCTTCTATAAACTATGTAAAAATGAATTGTATATTGACAAAAATTAAATGATATTATTATTCGACTTCATTTGTTAATCGGGGTTTTATAGTACAGTGGTTTTTGTCGGCATTGAAGGAGTTCACTATGGCATTGTTTATGCGTGAAACTATTAATGTTGAAATACCTACACGTTAAATCGCACCGCACCGGTGATGTTACAATTCTATGATGACAAATTTATTAGATGTTAACTTTATAATAATACTGTGTAGTCGAACCCACCTCACGCGAGTCCTGCATGGCTAGGCTAAGAAGTATGTAATCAGAATTATTTGCTCAAGCGGCAATTCGTATCGTAGCCATTGAATCTCATGACATTCTGCACACCGACATCCTCCGTATCGAGGTGCGAAGTTGTTTGTTGATCATTTTTATAGTAAGAAATTGTGTTACACGGTGTGAAATGTCGCACCGAATAGTGTTTGACATTTATTTATTGAAATTTTATTTTCTTACGAAATATAATGCCCATCTGCAAATATGGCATTAAAGCGAGCACATAGAGAGCTTAAGATGATGTACCTTATAACTTGGTAACTCTACAATCACGATGCGTGCAGTAGTCCAACCAATGAAATACATTTGTACTTAAATAATAACTGTGTGTATTTTAATCATGTTAGTACAAATGGAATTATTTTATTCGCGTGATATTACGAATTTTTATCATGAAAATAACTACTACAATGATCTAACTGAGATTATATAACTTAAATAGAAATTGTACATGAATTTGAAAATTAGTTACCAAAGATATTTGGCATAATAAATTTTAAATGGCAGATTTTTACACAAATTTCCTCGTACTTAATTTACATATTATGTTGTACTTTGTTGTGTCGTGAACCCATTTTATAACAGAAATGTATATAAAAATGAAATGTTTCATAATTCACGTTGTTATTTAATATAACACGAAAGTCTGTAGATATTAAGATTGTGACGCGTGTAAGAATTAATCTTGTTTACATTTTAGCGATTCGGACAGTTGCTCGATGTAGTATGTGTATAACTGGCATGTTATAATCTATTTATAATTTATTCCTTAAGGTACTACACTGAATTATTAACAATTATAAGAATGACTTGTTTTAATAGTTATTTATTTTTATTTGTGCTAGATAGATTTTATTGATTTAGATGTGTTATAATTTGTATGAAATAAAAAATTATGTAATTAATATTCGTAACACCTACTTAACATTAAAAGTTTTACAAAACCTCCATATTTGCAGATGTACAATGTTTATTTAGTTAGAGATGTTCATTAGACTAGTTTGAATAAAATTATTTACGTTGAAAATTCTATTGTTGTTTCATTTAGATATAAATATATCGAAGGGTGAAAAGCTATTTGCTTTAAGCCATATCGTCACTTGTTATATGAATTAACGTATACTGCCAAAATTACGATATTGATTTATTTATACAGTTCGACCGCAAATTTGATGATCTATCGATTGCTGTTATCAAAATTTCTATATCTCAAAAAATATGTCGAGTACGTTAACCAAAATGAAGCCATTTTTTTCATTATTCTGTATTTTTTTTAATGTACAATCCATTTTTTA
>DWGJ01005550.1:0-10283 GCA_018246895.1 Aspitha aspitha aspitha
GGTGAAATAGGGGATGAAAGTTTGTATGGAAGTTCGTAATTATTATTCTAGAAGTTCCGCAGTGTAGGTATTAACGCGAGGAAACTTTATAACACATTGATTTCCATGCGGGCGAAGCCGCGGGCACAGCTAGTATGTATTATAAAGGCAGTTAAGTTTATAACGCAATACAAAGGCCAGCTACAGGTTATTCAGGTAATCGTATAAAGCCCAGAATATACACAAGTTCGTACATATTGCAGTTAAATACTATTTATTATTATGTAGGTATTAAAATTGAACATATCACTCCGGGAGATCTAGTTTCAAATCCTGGCACGCATCTTTGACTTATAACGGACGTTTGAAAAATTATAAATATCACTCGCTATAACGTTTAGCGTGAAGAAACCTGCACATATAGACCATACGATAAAACTTTATAATGCTTCGAAGGTGTGTGAAATTTGACAATCTCTGCTCGTAATATTAACCATGAATAAATAAAATACAAGCGAAGCATACACAGGTAATTATCAAAGGTGATAAACAGGTCGCCGAGCAGTAGCTGTCATCATTTACAATTTTCAAGATGGAAAAGACTATTGCAGTCTTCAAGTAGGACCATCAAAAACGCATTTTTTTCCTCCTAACGCGTCTACAGCGAAAGTGTGCAGTGTAATATCGCCTCATCGTTACTGTTGGAAATGTAAAGGAGCGCCGTAATTACCGGCACGTGAGAGCCCTTTATCAGGAAGACAACGCGACTGCAATCAGCATCAAACAGCCGAAGGTTTAATTCGAGCTATACCTTTATGTTTTGTTGTCTGCGAGAATCTTTCCGTTCGACTAATAAGTATGTACAGGCGACAGTGTTGGTATATGCAGTGTGATAAAAAACGTTGTTGAAAATACTTTTTTCATCGTACTACTTAATATTTGTACCTTATATTTTCTGTTGTATACGGCAGTCCTAGTACATTTACGCGTCACAGCTAAGCTGCACCAGAACCGACCGGTTTTCCCATTACGCACTAGCTTAAGACCTGTGACTTCTCGTTTCTCCCAGGAATTTGCAACGCAGAAATAGGCTTTGCTGCAATACAAATTATTCGAAAGTTTTCAGTTTGATAATATCAATTTTTATTCTAAAAGTAAAAATCACATACATAGGTACATACATACCTAGTAAATGTTAGCATTTAAATTAATTCACCTCCATAATGCACATTTATCGCTCATCATTTATATTTATATACTTGTCAGTGTATAATTTTTTTTTAAATAAACGGAAAATTTAAGCTTATAGTGGTCAGAACTTATTTCTATTTTGTTATTCTCATTAGTTTAAGTTCGTATTGAACTTACAATTTACACTTTACCAAAGCTATGTAAGCTGCAGATTTCCATCTACTTGTTTAGTAAACAGTCCGCTCCGAGCATGATAAGATCTCGTACTTTCTTTTGACTTTAGCATCAAGGAGTCACAAAGAGCAAAGTCTCGCAGTTACAGAGAGCATTAGGACCCCCGTGCACAATCCGTCCTATCTGCCGAAATGGACAAATCAAAAAATAATGCTATGTTATCAAATTAAGCAAGTTACTTTATTTTCTCGGTGCTCATAACATCATTTTATGATATAAATCTATCTAGCTTTTGTCCGTGCCTTCGACCGCTTAGTAATTATGGGCATATAAATAGTATATTAATTTTGGGCAGCATTTTTTTCTTTAATAGGTAGGTTATAGTGTAGGCTATAGTGTAAATCTGTAGTGTCAACCCCTACTTCCTTACTTAGTATGAAAGACCAAAATACGGTATTTAGGGTTGAAAACGTAGCAAACAAACAGACAGATAGAGTTACTTTCACATTTTTAACATTAGTTGGGATTACCGTAGAGCAGCGTACATGAACAGTTCGTGCATAAACCGTTTAACAGCTACACGGAGCGTAGCCAAGCTTACATACATTGAACTTTTATAGAGTTGCCCACGTTGGCGACTCGTCAGAATATTAATGGCACATAATACGTTCTGAATACTTGTTACAACTTTTCCCATTACGCTGTTCAGATTTACACCGGGAAAAAATGTCTTTGAAGCAGGGAAGTTGGAGAGAAACTCGAGTAAAGTTGTATGATGCGAAAATAGCAGTGTTCAACTCAGTCGGCGCGCGACCTTATGGCGACTCGTTACGATCTATGTAAATGTTTCCGATAATTTCCTTTAAAGTCGATGTAGATTTATTCGTGGAAAAAAAGTTTTACGACGTAATTTTGCGAAGATGGCGTGTCCACACCTCAATAATCGCCTTGCGTTATATACGAGTATATTTGTAGTAGGTACAATAAAAACGGAAAAAGCTGTTATATTGATTAAACTATTTATTAATCGAAGTAGATATGTAACTAAAATACTGTAATTTAGCTATGTGTATATCTACTACCATATAACCATAACATTCCCTGGTGATAAATATTAACAATATGACTCGGCAAGAAAAATAATCTTGACAGATAATTTGTCGAAACGTTTGCCTTTACGGGCGATTTTCAATTTCACACTACACCTAAATTATATGTTGTCTAGTAGACCGATACTTCGGCAATACCTTTATGAGAAAGCTGGCCGCCTACGTGCGTAGACAAAAGACGGAGTCTACCTAAAAGCCCCATTGTACTGTTATTGTTTGCCACGAGTTCACTAAAAGCGATGCAATCGAAAACTTCGGCGCTCCCCTATTGTTCATGTATACCTTATACATATATGTATATTTGAGTAGCGACACAAAGTAATTTAGAATATGTATGTAATTAAGTTAAATAATATTTTCGTATTGTTTCATTTTTCATGTAATGGTTTAATGGTTTATCAGTCCATTATTAATACTTATACGTATTGAACCACTTTTCGTTTCCCTTTCTGTATCAGGTTTTGTGTTTCATATATTATATTTCTGCCCTTAAAATCCATACAATAACTTAGTTGTTCAAGTGTAAGTGTATAATGTAAACAGTTTTGTTAAATAAAAGAAAACCGCACATTGGTATTTATTATAAACAAAACCAATCGAAATGTTCTCTAAAGCGTTGTTGTCAAATATCAGTAATATTATCACAAACATTGTATTAAAATATGGTAAATATTTTTAGAGGCAACATGGACCATGTAGTTGGCGATATCAGTTCTGTGAATGGTTGAGATAAAAATAGCGAACACATGCTCGTTCACCGCCAGATGCCCTGCGACCTTACTTGCTCCATTTTATAACATTACCTACGTTTATACGTGTATACCGAGACAACGCTATAAATATCAGCCGTTTCACACTACATTGGTGTTTATTACGGACTACTATTTCCCCGTGACTTCCGATGAGATTCTATGATGGTTTCGTTCGGCTGTGAGAATTATAGATTTTTTATACCTGATTGAATATATTTCAATTCATACAAAAACAAATTTATTATTGAAATCGTATTCAATTTACATATATATAGAAAATAAAACATTTAGTTATAAACATATTGTCACTGCACCCAGTATAAAATATTATGTTACTCGTAAATATATTTTTCTACTTTCGTAGTAGTGGGAATTACCGTTATTTGGTAATATAGGTATCAATATGATACGGTTATTAACGCGCAGTCGCAGTTAGCTTAAATCTAGATTGTTGTAGAATTCACTTTAACAAAAATGGCAGATAGAGAAATTCTATAACCTATAGATAAATATCTATCGATTCATTACGTACTTAGTACGTGTTTATTGTTTAAAAGAATATTTTAAAAACCGCCAGCGTCATACTACTTGAAACCAAAGGATAATATTGCCACTATTCGGAGATTAATCTGAATGCAAGACATGCAGCTAATTCCACGACCGGTAATGCTGAATTGCGGATGCTGTGCACGCAGTGCACTTAGCATCCGTAGCATTGGCCAAACACGAAATAACGTGAGTAACCGAGAAAATTCTTGTCATTATACATACCATTATAACTCTACTACGAAATACCATAGCATGAATGTCTATTTTGATAATCCGAGGCTAATGGAAACCAACGACGCTGTTCCTAGAACTGTATCCTAATGTGATCAGTAGTTCTGACAATATGATTCAATACGATTCAAAACTAAAATATTTTAGACCCACAAGTAAAAATTAAGTTATGTAAGTATGTATCTACGTTTTATGGAAGAAAACAGAGCGTAAGCTATCAATAATTTTTCTCATTGCTTTCAAAATTCATGATACTGGAAAATATTATGTCGATAATTTTCAAAGGCTATTTCGCACCGAGAAATTGGATTGGTTTTCATTCGACCCGTTAATTATTCAGCTGTATTAAAGTATTGTTTCAGTGTTTAATTGTATTTGTCATCAAATTCATGTATTTTCGTTATATTCCTGAGGCTATAAGTAAATTAAAGCATTTTCAAATAACAAAATTTGTAAATGGAAAAGTTGAGTTTCCTGTCGATTCGGAACAAGTTCAATTTCAGATTTATTGCAAGTTATTTATTAATCAAATAATGGAGGTATGTAACGTGTGACAATATTAAACGACCAGGATTGTAAAATTAAAAATAAAATATCGTTTATATTAATTATGTAAGTAGGTACATATCGATAAAATTTCTGTGCAACCAAACACGTTAAGAGGAATTAGAATGTAGCACTTCCCTATTTGAGTAAGAAATGAGTCTACACTTACACATTAGTACCATCATTCGGTACGTGAGTCATTCATTGAATAGAACAACATTTTAAAACAGACAAGTTACGCAATAGTAAGTCAAATTTGTATTGTAGCAAACTCGTCATTAGAACAGTGCTGCGACGAGAATAGCTGTTACTATTTGTGAGACGCCGATATGTGTCAACACCGAAGTTAATTTGACTATGAAAATATAGCTTCAAAATACAAACGATCTAATTTTAAATATGCTTCTAACAAGTAGTTCGTTTGTAAGGCCATTGCGAAAATTTACTATAGTAATACTAGCTGTCCCGGCAGGCTTTGTTCTGCCTTATTTCATTTTTAAATATTTAAATATTTGCTATAATTTTTTTATATATTTTTTCGTTCAAATCTTCTGCTGACAATAACGAACAGAAAAGAAAGATTTATCCAATTTGGTGCAGTCGTTTGGAAGTTATGCGCGTACAAACATTTCGGTGATTTATTTATATACATATATGTAGGTATATAAGATTACATAAATGGTCCTTTCATATTATAACAGTTTTATCGATCTCTTAGTATAATTATAGTGTTTTAGAACATTTATTTATTAAGTACAGAATACAAATCCTGGCGATATAAGACAATGTCGATGTAAGCAAATCTACTTACTTTCAATATGTACTATGAAATTACTTTTAAATTTGTATTACAATGAAATAATGTAGATGGTTAGATGAGATTCCATAGATTTTTTATAAATTATACAAGATATGGCACCCTACTAGATACAATTTTGTGCCAAAAATGACTAATGGACTGGTTATCATAAAGTGCAATATACTAATAATTTCAATTGTTCCAAAGTATCATAGAAAACCACAGTTATTTGCCAAAAGTATTCAAAAATTTCGAAATGGGACTCCGGTTATAATTTAATAGAGCCATTTTGTTACCTGTCACACTGCACAATAATTTGTAAAGTCGCATAAACTTCGAGATAATCATATTATTTGACATAAATACGGATATTTAACGTTAACTACAGTTTTATTTTGCAATATCAGTAAATACCAATTAGTGTTTGATTTTATTATAAGCCGGGAAGAGCGTAATGCCAATTTTATGTAAGTAGGTACTTTCGTTGTAAATTATACACCTTATTATTATTTTGTATGGTGTTTGTAAAAACCATATACAACTGTTAATAAAATTAATTAAATTTTCCAAACTTTATCTACAATGACAGAATGAAATAATATTTGTTATTCTGTAAAATAAACAATGTGCTAGAGCGGCCTGTATATTGTATAATATCTGAGTATTTAATATTTTTATCCCCAATAAACCTTGACTCCGTTTCCTTACGAGTAAGGGCATTTTTATGACCTCGAACGTTATGACATATGAATGGCCTACAGTTTTATAAGCGTCATTATGTAGCGTTAGTCGTAACCGAGTTTCCTGTTTTCGCCAACATCATCTCGTTGTGTAACTTGTCAGCGCGCCAACGGCTCAGGTGTTCTGACCTCCGCTACACTGTCGACAAATCCCGTGAATCATCCACAACTAGCGTCTCCTTTTCTATCCCTTTAGCATCATTGACGGTTGCGGGGAAAGGTTCATGATTTTCGCATTTCTTTACTTTTTCGACCAGTTCTACCCCTCTACCACAATCTATGAACCTCTGACTTAGTTCTACTTGTTTTCATATTTTTTACAAAGGACACTGTTTTTATTACTGTTTAAATTAAATTTGCTTATATTTATTTTTACTGTCGTCAATGATAAACTGTTAACTGTCAATCGGCAATGCTGCAACGTGGTGGAAAATGATTGAGGCCATCCGCAATTTAGGGATATCGGTAGCAGCAATGAGACGTAAAAAGGGTTGCAGCCAATTACAAACATAATTCATTTATTCTATTTGGTACTTTCTTTAATATAGATACATTAAATATCTTTGCCTTATTTCACGGTTCCAGTCAATGTTGAATTTTCCATTATGTCAACATCACTTTGCCGGCGCGCCAATCTCGCAAGTTTTGACCTTCGCCAAGATTGTTGACACATTCATTAACTTACATATAATAATAATATACGAATTGTCGCATTTCTCTTTATATATGAGCTACTAATTTCGTTGTTTTTTACACATGCAATCATTTTTTTTAAATATTTTTCTATTTCATTAATTTCTATGTTTTTCTATTTCAGGTAAGTTCTCCGTTTTCATCAAAACGTTGTAAGCTGTGACCCGCATAGTAATTTAAGTATTGATGGACTATTTAATTAAAAGGTAAGAAGTCGAAACCGCAATAAATTAAAAAACACTGTGGTAGTAAATATGGACATGTGAAACCAATGCAATGAACAAAATAAGCCGTTTGTTGATAGATAAATTTAGTTGTCACTTAACATCATATCTGTCTTTATGTAGGATTCGCTAATACCAACCTATTAATTATTCAAGTGTAGAACTTTACTTAACTTAGTAAGGTTAAAAAAGTAACTACTTATTCTCTGAAACATTTTACTCAAGGAAACATTGCAGCACACAATTCTGACATAATTGTTACATGAGTAATTCTCGCCTGCGGTTTCCTTGTGGTGATATCCGTTTACGATTCCTGTCACTTGCATTAAAATACAGCCGCAAGTACACATAACCACACATAGGTATCTAATAGATATTGAAGACACTTTTAAGATATAAATGTCATATAATTGCATATATTTAATATATCCAAGGTTACGTTATATTTTCAAATTATGTCCATTATCCATGTTCATTAGGTATGAGCACGCTTGGTTTGTCATTTGCAGCAGTCATGTAATAAGGAGCTAGCTAATAAATAAGTAGCTTAGTATAATGTCTAACAATGACATTATCAGGTCGAACCGAATTGGCTTTCTTACAAACATCAGGAGTTATGATTGACATATACGAGTGTGGAATATTAAAGACAAGCCTAACCAGCTCAGACTAAACAGGTACTTATCAATAATATGTTTTCTTTGCCAGCAAAAATTAATGCCTAACTATCATTTCTTAGAGCCCACCATAGTGTTCTCTAACATTTCCGAAGTATGCCAACCACAACCTGTCATTTGTGGCTACATTATGACATTAAATTTCCTCGTTGTATCAAAAAAAAGTAGAAATAAATATTATATGTAAATCAAATACTCCTCCTCGATCGCATTGCTCTGTGATGAGCGTGATGATGCCGTTTTAAAAACGAGTATTTGTGAACCATTTCACATCAATTCCAGCGATCTGCAGCATAGTGTATTGCGTTGCTTAATTTTGTGCCCAGTTCTTCGGACACCTGTCGGACTATCTCTTAAGATATCTACCTCTTGACTATAAACCATGACTAAATAGTTTTAGTATTCTACAGGCTCTGCTTAGTTTGGAATCCGATGGCCATCAGCGTGTCTGAGGATGCCTTGAGGTATTAAGTATTATTAATAGATAAAATTTAAGTATTTCATGTTTTAATGGTTTTAAGTATAATATTTAACGACAGCTATTAATGGAGTCGTCATTTTCTTCTAATACAGAAACAAATCATTTGCCTTGAACAGAAGTGATAAAGACGAACTGTATAAAATTTGCTGTCGTCGACCGTATGAGATAGTTTTAAAGTCATTACATTATTATCACGAAATGGAAGCATTTTCTATCTAACATCTAAGAAAATATAAAAGACAAGTTTATTATTCTATCTATAAGAACACAGTCGAGGTTGGGGAATCGCGCATCGCATAATAAGGCATTAGTCTACTTGCTCGAGTTTTTGCCAGTTCTTTTTTAACTAATGGCCCTATTAGCATCTTTTAGACAATAATTTAATATCTTCCGTGGACAGCAGAACGTTTCTCAAATGGTGACATCTTTTCTTCTTATGCGGACGTTTTTATTTTCTTAATTCACCACTTGTTCATTTTGTCGTAGTACTCGCAAATAAGTCATGGAAGTAGGTGTGTGTTGTTGTGTGTGTTGCGCTGTATGTGTGTAATGTGTTGCTCTGACACATTTGTAACCATCAAGTTATTATTGTTATTATTATCTCGCCTTGAGCACAAACGTATAATAAATGTATACCGATTAGTTATATTAAATTACATTCATCATTTAACATCGCCATTAATATCCTTTCATGTAAACATTCACTTTTATCTTACTAAATTGAAATTTAATTTTATGGCCTCAAACATACATAGGTACATATGATACAATCAATGTAGAGACGTACAAAATTGGATTTTAATATTGCGGAGAGTCCGCTCCGTAACTACATAGATTTAATATAGAATGATTTCAAACCTGTAAAATGAAATTTCTCTTGCTAAGCATTGAAAATAACCTACTATGTTTGTAATTATAATACATACCTAATAAATATGTTCCACATTTCTTGCAGTACATTAGCACGGAAATTCTTTTGACATTTTTATCATTTTCGACTTAATTTTACATTGTATTTGTGATACTAAATACGTAAACATTGCGTTATGTGACATTGACAGTATGTTTGGTCCAAAGTATGTTAACCACAATGAAAGTACTACAAAGCAGTCACATGGGGCGGCCCAACTTGTTCCAAGTGTGGCAACGCTTCTGAGAACTGATTTGATTATTAATCGAAACTACTTACTTACTTCTCCTATTTATGGGATTAAAAACTGATAAGTTCTTACAAATTTTGATTCGTACACATCCTTACTCTTTTCTTTGTAATATATCGTAGGTATCATTATATGTATATATGTACATATATATAGGTAGGTATATCATTTGGCTACGATCCCGCTATACATTACTATTTTTGTTTTATTATGATATATTTCAATGTCATTTGTGACAGCATCAGTACCTACTTTCTTGCCGCACCCAAAACATATCCGATTTGTGTTATTTCGAAATTAGGGAATTGTGAGAATTTCTTTACCACTGAGCTATTTATGTTCATGTCTATAGTTCTTCAATTGTTGTATTGAGAAATGTTACAAAGTCGATATTAATGTTCTGCGTCCTAGGAAACAAAGGAGGCATAACGAGAAAAGTTACAATAACCTGTATTTGTGTTGCAAATAAAGAATATACACGGCAACGGTGGTACTTGTTTCTTTCACATTTTAGTTTCTAGGCACCTGCCAAAAAATACTACTTTACTTAAATTTTCCCAATCAGACAGATTTTATGTACTCGGTTTTTTTATTTTTTTTTTGGAAAAATGAATTTATCATTGTCTGTAACAACGATAGTTGAACGTGTACTTCCGCGACTATTTACAGTGAAACTGTTATTTGTGGGATATAATGAAACTGTTGAACAGTTTAATCTTGTGCATTGAATAAAAACTTAAAAAAATACCCCTAGGGCTACCAGTAACACGCAATACAAGTAACCAAAAAAATTCGTTTTGAAATTTTCGTCTGTCTGTGTTTTGTCCGACTTTCACGCAAAAACTACTGCTTTTTCACTTCTGGAATACAAGTCTCCTGTCATAGTGATAACCATAATCATAGGCCATAGTGTACCACGCTGGCCAAGTGCGGATTAACTCAGAAATATTATACATTTTTATAACATCTCTATGGTGT
>DWGJ01005551.1:0-10281 GCA_018246895.1 Aspitha aspitha aspitha
CAAAAAGTCCAAAGAAATGTCAAAGAATTATTTTTTATTATGGTCGAATTTCGACCAGCAGGCGACCACTAGTTTTAGGAAATACGTAGGTACTAAAAAAGACCAAACGCATAAAACAAGATATGAACGCGTGTTCAATACATATATATATAGCCATGAATTGTTAATTTACTCAACAATTGCCAGTGAAACTGAATATAAAATGTATACACACTTCCTTGAATATTGAGATAGTTAACTTATTTACATAAAAATATCCGTGTTTATTTTTACTATTGTATTTTATTAAGAAGGCGTCTTATAGAAACATGTGGTGTTTGGATAGACCCATATCCTGGACTGACAGGGACATATTACTCGTATATACGTTGTAACAATAATTCCCTCTTCAAAGTTTCTCATTCAGACATTTACTCCTTTTTCCCTTTGCCCTATGAACTGGGTAAACGTACATTATTATCTCTGATATGCAATATATTGTTACTATATCTTCTGAATTAATAAACATACATTACTACATTACACTATGTTTTAACATTATATTAAAGTATATTACAAGGCAGTGAGAGGTTTGTTTGTCGGCTCGCTTCATGTCAGAAAAATATCCAGTTGATATGTAATGCAAATGATAAATGTGAGTTACCTGTCCAAGATCTAGATTATTACCTAGATATCCACAACATCGTTGACAGAAAATGCTTATATCAAGCCATAAATATACGTTATTCAGAATGTATTAATAGATATAAATACGATGAAAATACTTCTAGGACTAATAATATTACTAAAATTTTTTTGCTATTAAATTATAATTTGTTATTAGCATGTGAAAAAAATGTTAATATAAATATAATAAATTATTATTAAGATATCTATCAAGTAACGCTTACGATGATGTTACATAAATGTGTTACGATGCTTACACTACCAATTTTGACCCAAAGATATAACATGCAAATTAAATTACAATCACTAGAACGGTTACAAAAGCTAACATCTGGAAAATTGTTACACTACGTATATACAATATGTAAGTTTCAATGGTGCTTTAGTCATGCAGATGCCCAATTCCAGCGAACTTGATAGTTCAATCGTATATCACTCAGCTACGCTCGCACAAAGCCAAGGTACGAGTATGAGCATTCGGTATAGTATCTTAGAATTGCTGAACTGAAACGGATCTGAATATTATCAGTTATATCACGTTTACAAGTGCTCAGAGAGCAAGGAAACTGGCGAGCTCTATTGATACTCCAGAGCATTCCAACTTCTATTCAATATAGACACAGTATCTGTGTAACAAGATAAGTTACTTTTTCATAGCTTTAAGTAATTTTATAATAGAGAGTCCAACCGTCAAGTTGTTTAAATTAAGAATGACACTGACGCTATAAAAATTGGATACAAAACTGATTCGTTGTTATATTAATTATTAAGTATAAGTAGCACATTCGCGTTTATTAAGGACAATCGTATCGATCTACATACATATCTTATGTTCGAGGAAAAATTCATTTACAACTATCGAAGTACTTATTTCTGCAAGCGATTTGATAACAACGTCATTAATTCTAAGAGAATACAGAGTTTAATAATCCTGCGATGTTCAGTACCCCAGTTTTGACTAATGAAAATAACGCGGACAAAACAAATAGGTACAAGAATATTATTTACAAAAACGAATCACACTCTGTATTACTTGCCTTTAGATACTAACAAGGTATTTGAATTTTATCTACCCCTTGTCAAATTATGATGACAAGCCCTTTTGCGTCACGAACTCTACTGATTCGTGTTTGTAAACGACAAAACGGTCTAAAGTGATGTTTCGCAACAACCAAGCTGTACATTTGGATTCGCTAAATGATCTGGAAACCAATCATCTCAGCCGTTGTTGTACCGAAGTTTCATAATAATGCAGCCGGTTCGCGTCCTGATTCGAAAACTTCGATTTTTTTTTCTCATTTCCACTCTCGCCTACCAAATCTGCCAATTCGAAATGCGATGTCGTCAATTTGATGACATTATTGAAAAATAACGTGGCTTATAAGCCTACATCCTATGGTTACGAAAATACATTTGTACCATTGTACACTATCGATTAATGTAATGTTAATAATTATAACAAATAACTCTCTTGTGATCTAGTCGCGCTTATTACAACGCCACCACAAAATAATGAGAAATTACATCACGTCAACGTTCCTAGTGGTTCAATGGTTAATTAATTACTGAATCCGCAGAGTCCTATTACAATAATTTGAGCGTAATTATGTTAATTGACGTAATACTATATAGTGATATGTGGACAGGATATAACCCGGTTTGGTTGCCAGGCATTAATGTGTTCCGGTTGCTCGGATGAGAGGACAGTCTAATTGCTGGGAATATAGGTATTCAGTCTCAGATCTAAGGGCTGTAACACAAGTACGTCAAGCCAATATTATATTGGGTAAAGTATAATGAAATATTGATGATACACATTTATGGGTGCGTATAGTGCAATTGAAGAATTCCTAAGCCCAACGCGGCTACAGATTGCAAACGAATTGAAAAATTAAGCGACACTGCGTACCTTGGACCCCGGGACCCAGCAGTAGGAAGGAAAAAGGTTCACACGGAAAAAATATTTATACTACAAGTAGGCATCGTCATACAGACACCAATCTATTTAGAATTTTAATCTACAATCAATTTTTGTATTGAACCCTGACATACCCCGTTATGTAACGATTTATAAAATACACACACATATACGGGTTTAACTCACAAATCTGCTCCTTGGAGTACAATTAGTCTGCATAATAGGGATCTTAAATTAAAATTGTTTTTGATCGTACGTACATGTAGCAGTATATAAAGTTACAAACAAGTGCGTAACTCTGTAATCCGGCGTTCAGTTACTTGGTTATTATGAAAATACACGCTTAAATCATAATCTTACGCTTATACGCAAATTCTTTGCATTCATAAGAGGCAGCTATTATTGCGGATTTAACGGAGAAAATGAAATCCGCGTTATGAACGCTCTTATGTACTTGAATATTTATGTTGTGTTGCTCGCAAATTTGTTGTTTAATAGATTGCATCTAGTACATAGTATCATGAAGTCATAGATAAGATTAGATTTTATTACGAGCACCAAGGGGTAGCTAATCTGTAATTTGTACAGACAACAAATATACTGGAATTTTACCTTTTGGAATATAGCGTGGCCACTTACACATAAGCTTGCACTGTTCATCGGTACATGGGTATTTTAGAGGTATTGTATGTATTGTGTTACGGTACAATATTGGCATGTCTTATGAATGGTTATACCCTAGGGAGGTCTCGGGTATCGGTATACCCACAAAGTTACCCCTCCCTTGATGTCTCGCTTCATATTATATTACACTTTGATTTGTTTGCATAATTTGTGTTAGTACAAATGTTGGGAATACGTGTACGATACTGCTTAGCAACAGAAGACTGAGTGCGAATTTAATGATGTGTTCACATATAATTCTTTTATTATATGCCATAGAAATTGTACAGGGAAATACAACCACATTAAAATGAATACGGCTATGTAGGATTCGGTATTTGAATCATATTACGATGTAATACTGAACTCGTTCACTACAAGAAGTGTTGTTTTTATTAGAGTTAATTACTGCGCTCCTCTTGAGGTTCCTCAAGAAAGACCTGAATGCTCGCCTTCGAAACCGGCAACGTATTGACAACAACCCTGGTGTTGTCAATGCCCTTAAGCGACGGTGATCGCTTATCATCAGGTGGCCCGTCTGGGTGTGTGCTAGGCTAATTATATAAAAAAAGTAAAATAAAATAAAAGCTGGTAAACATGGATAGATTCTCTCTTAATTATGTTTCATTACAACATGCTAAATAATAAAATGTTTCTATATTTATAAAAGCGTATAATTCAATTCATTTCCATGATTTAACAACCTAAAGATTTTTTTTAAATTACCGTTTTTTTAATATTATAAATGTCAAATTTTATGTAGACGCTTGATAGTAAATGGGTGCTTTATGTCCAGTTCCAAGAGAATGCCGGTTTATATAATATGTAGATTGCAAATTTCAAACACTGACATTTTCAAACATCTTACGTAACCATTCAGTAGTTCAGACTCATCTACCTCGAGTATTTTTTCAGCAGAATCGACGTTGGCGAAACCAAGAGGCTTCATTTGAATTTCAGCCGTGTTTGTCTTCAATTTCGGACTGGTTAAATTTTTATTCTAATTTGTGCCGATCGCGTTCCGTTCGACATTGGAGCGTGAAAGCGCTGGAGTCCCAATCTCACTTTCACATTACTCCACCTTTTGTAATATCCGTATTTACATAAAGAGCCTGGTACAGTCCTCTGGGTCTGCTTTCCCGGGCTTTTCCATTTTGTGCTTCAATGTAACGCGACGGATAGGGTCCTTAAGGCAGTTGCAAACGGACGTTAAACAGAATCAATCGTAAAATATTAAGTACATTCGTATTACATAAAGAAAACGGACATAGACAATGCGACAAAGTAGTGAAGCTTTTAAATCCTTTAGATACAATTTTATATTATATGACTTTAGTTTTAGATGGTCACTAGAGGTGGTACAAGATATGTATTTTAAATTTTTTTATATATCACATTTTAGGATTCCTGTAATCTTGTGATATATAAGTCTGACGATTATTAAGAATATAAAGTAAATAGTTACCAGTTTTTATTTACGACGTTAGAAGACAGTAGCGATGTTTGACAGCAGTGAAAAAGTAGTCCGTTTGTAAACGCCTTTGTGGTATCAAGAATCTGGCGGCAAAGCGACCAACGCATTTTATTTCGATAGAACCACAAAGAGGATTAGGTTTTCGAATGCTTAACATTTCGGCGCGTGGCAAGTATACGGGTTTCTATATGAATATAGTAGGTTTATTGTGTTCGTCAAATAAAAGGTAGAAATGCGGTCTTTCATCGCATTTAGATTGAAGGTTCCATTTTGGTGTCACCAAAAATTATACTTTAAATGATTGCCGTAAAGTTTAATTTAGATTGAAGAAGTTAACGTCGTGACATTTGTAAGGTCACGTTAATATCTACAATCTGTCTGTAAAATGTGTAACAGTTCGAATTTATATTAATGATCTATGTTTTATAAACTCGACCTTAAATCACTTACTCGCAACAAATATTTGTATAATGATCAGGTGTACTTTGTGCTTATCACACAACATGTGGAACCTGAGTAGAATTCAAATCCATTCAGTAGATTATAGGTAAAAAAATATGAGTAATGTTAATAAACCAAAATAGTTAGACCCTCTTCATAATAGGTATTAAAGATAACACCAAGTCCACACCTACTTTCTACAAAAGGCATATTATCATTACAAACCACTTACAAAATCTACCTTAGTATAGCTATAGTAATAACTGTTTAAATCCTAGGAACTAGGACTTCATTTCTATGGCGTAACTGACTTATGATACTAGCGCTTGTGAGACGCTTTTTTGTTCTTGAAATAAATGGACATCATGTTTAAGTGTTAAAGAACCTTTCCACTATTTACGTAAATAGAAGAAGATTGTAAAATATGAACATGTCGCGAATGAATAATGAATGACTCGATGACAAAAAAATCTTTTGTTTGTACTGTGTTGCAGTAGACCGCTGTGAATGTGAAGCCCGTGTATAGAAAATCAAAATCTATAATGAAATACGGTAATATATAGGTAAAAGTATTTTATCTTTGCAACTTTGGACTAGTCGTGCTGTGTTTATATTTCTTCTCCGAACGTCATGATCTTGGAGTTGAGACGGTTACTTTTCATCCAGCGCTTTACAGACGAATACGTATTTGATCAAACAGTGCCAGTGCAGGGGAATCCTCTTCTGTTCCGCTAATATGCTCATTTGAGACAATATTTAAAGTCGCTAGTACGAACAAACTGTTAAATTGAGTGCGATTTCACGTCGCCGCGCACCGTTATGGAATTGTCACTTCACCGCCCGTTGCCGCTTTGCTAACTTTCACAGTTATTACCTTATGCATGGCGGTGTATTTTTCTCACATTGTTAACTCTTTTCAGATTTGTTACGTGTTGGTTATTTTGCGCTGCACCTAGATATCTAATAATAGGCTGTCAGCCGCTGATTTCAAGTTTCAATGATAAAATGTACCTGTGGCTCCGCTTGTGCTCTTGTGGGAATGAGATATTTTTCGCAAAAGGATTTCCTTACCTTGATGTTAATGATAAATAGTTACCACGAATTTTGTACGATAACCATTTATGCAATCAGACAAATACAAAAATTGCGAAAATATCCGCTGATACGCCGCTTGCAAGTCAAAATAATACATAAATATGTATATTCTCGCGGAAATAGTCGCTCGACGTAAGGTTCGGCCCTGCGCTATACGCAGTCATTCAGTCTGTTGTGTCATAGGTTACTTACAAAACATGGCTAGCCTGTTCGGCCGAACGTTCGGCGTCGTACCCGGCAGATGTGTCGTGGCATTTAGATACGACGGTTTACGACCTCTAACATTTTGACAACAAATGGAACGTACGCCAGCTTGATATTATTGTTGACAAAAATAACTTTTATTATATACGGTTTCCTAGTAAATATTACAGAAAATCAACAAACCAATATTCGTTGTTACTCCCACCGTTATTCGTAAAACATTTTTCGCAAATATTTTTTCGATGTTCCAGTGGACTAAAAAGAATTTGTAAACGATTGAGATCGTTTGAGTTATTAGGTATACTAGAATGTCAATTTAATAAACACATAGGTACCTAAAAGTGAAAGGGGCACAAGAAGTTTGTCAGGAACGTAGCGAATTGAAATCTTTAGAGTCTACCTACCCCTACGGGACGTAGGAGTGACTGTATAACTCACATAATTTAAAATTGTTTATGCATAAAAAATATATTTTCAGCTTATTCTACTTTTTGGCAGAAGAACGATTTGGCGAATCAATTCGTGAAGTGGGGAGAGTGGGCTTTTTATAAATAAAATCTTACATTACTCGTAGTATAAAATTATAAAACTTTTCTAAGAGTATCAAAAAATTGTCTACATGGATAAATGAATTAGATAACGGACCTGGCGTAACATTATAAGAATTATAATCATAAAAATTATAAAACTAATTTTAATTTAAAATAATCAAAGATTTGGTTACTTATCCCAACAAAGCTAGTAGCTATACCGGGTAACGTCTTGTTGTACATAAATCAGCCTTTTATAGTCGACATCATTATAACCGCTCTTGATATAGTGCTCGAGGGCTAGGTTAAATTTATCGCTAAGATCAAACGCTATCTAACCCATTCTAACGAATCGACGAATATATATTTTTTTGTGTTCAGGCTTGTGAGATTTAAGATATTGTATTTATTTTGGAAACTGAAATATTTACAAAATTATAAAATCATTTATTACATTTTCACATTTTTAATATCGATAACGAAAATTGAAATGACTTCGTTTTATTTTAAAATAGTTGTTATACTTATTCGCAGTGCATTTGAAATTTCAGATGTATTTCTCGGAGTTTTTAAATAAAATTTGCAATATTTACATATTTACCTTTACCTTTACATACGAATACGCTCAGCTTTAATAAATAAATAGAATGAATTGCCCCAAAGGAAGTGAACGTACTTATTTATTGGGTTCGAACGCAGGTGGGTCCGGGTCTTGAGACATCTTTTATACTTCCCTCGAGTGTGACATAACGAATAGCCGTTTTGAGATTTCCAGTAAGTGAATGTTTCATTGATTTGGACTCCAAAAATATTTTCACCTTATGTTGATAATGTCTTGATCACAACGTAATAATTATGACTGACCCGTTGGACAAGTTGTTAAGCCTGACTGCTCAGCCAGGGTTTTGGATTAGATTCCCCTCTGGTTATCATAACACAGTCTTTGCTTAATTTGGAATGTGATGGCAGTGTGTGAAGCTATGTTAATATTATTATTTGACTTATATACGAATATTTTTATTATATATATCGTTAGCCCATCAATATAATTCGTATGCATTTGTATTCGGTCTCAGATTGTCAGAAATCGGTTTCTTTTCATGTCATGTTTTTTGCATTTGTCTAGAAAGTAAGTTGTATTCCCGGAAAACAGTATTTTATATTCTTCGAAGCATTGTCTAAGACTCCTTTGACGATATCTTTCTGTAGAACATCGAAGGGCACTTTTCAAAATTTATTCCTTTGCACTTCATGTAAGAAACTTCTAGAACTATCATATAGTAAACAGGGTATATTGTGCAGTGTTTACATATTACCTTGTATTTATGTAACATCTTTAATATGTTACTATATGAATAGGAAACACACTACATAGACACTACACGCTACATACTTTTAACTTCGATATTATTAATTTAGTGATCAAACAGCATGCTCAAGTCTACCGCAAATATAATCATAGTCCATATTTATGACAATAAACGTTGCGTTATGAAAAACGAAGCAGTAAATAACTTAATGAAAATTTCTATTTTTTCATTCCACCACGTCAGGTCGGGTCAGGATTAGCATCGAGTAGCAAATTAACTTTAACATTAAGTGTTACATGCTCTTTCTACGTTCATCACTGTCTTCGTAAGTACACATCAGTTTCGGAGATTTCTGACTTCTCTATCAGTGAGTATGATCTATGTATATACAAATAAAAATATATAGTCAAGAGAACTGATTATTAAGAGTTACTTCAGAAGCTATTGTTGTGTGTGGTGTGCTAAGAATGCATATTACCAAAATACTATAAGAAGTTCAACTTGACGCTGCGAAACAGTAAAACAAAATGGCGACCACCCCACTTCGCTTTTAAATAGACATTGGAAAACGGAATCTCTGATTGTTGGTGCTATCGGAAACAAATCGGAAACAAATTTTATATTCAAAGCAAAACAAAGAAACGTCCTTTTCACACCCTGGCATTCCTAATTACAAGCTCAGAGTATTTTAAAAATAGTTCATATTAAAACACGGCAACAAGAGCGTAATGAAAACAAAATTTTTTCAACAACTCATTTTCTTGTGCCCGGAAATATCTGAAAGGCTTAAGCACCTATTCTGTTTATTTCCTTTCAAATTCTCAGCTGGACATTTTCCCTTCGGGACGCTCATCATATTTTTCTTCTGACAAAAAATAAAGGCAACGCCGGCAGCCATTTGTTTTTCTTTTATCTGTTCTCTTGCTTTCTGTTTGCCCAACGAAGGCGTTGACTCAACGATATCGGAATGAGTTTAACGATTGAATATCGGAAGTTCATAATTCTGTTTTCTCTTCTCATTTTCGCTGCGTCCTTTAGTCCATTGTTTTTGTTCGGAATTAGTAATTTTATGGAAGTCTTTATTTGCGATTGCTGACTAAATTGTCTATATCTCTCATATATATGTATAAAAATCCCGTGTCACGATGTTCGTTTGCGATAATCTCCGAAACCACTGATCCGATTTCAATGAAATGTTGTACATGTCTATTATTTGATCCAACTTAAAAGATAGGATAGTTTTTATAAAATAAATAAATAATAAATGTCAACGTTGTTTACACCAATTCAATTACACCAACGTCAATTACACCAATAAATTTTTACAAAAAATAAATTTCTGAACGCACGATATTTAGCATATGATTTGACATGTATAACCACGTAACGCGTGGTCAGGTCCAATAGTGTTTATATATAATTATATGTACATACTTTCTTCCAATTCTGTCTAGTTAGTCAACGCCTAGACTTAATTGCTAGGCGTGTAAATAAGTATAAGGATAGTCCTTAAGCGCTCATGGCCTTGTTGCGGGTGCAAATTTCAAACCATCTGAATATATACATAGTTAACTGTGTGCTAATTTTAATTTAAGGTCTTCTATAAATCGATATGCAATTGATAAATTTCAATGTCAAAATTAACATGCATGTGGGTAACCGGTCTAATTCTCAACACCTAACGTTTCTTATTATGGTGAACATTTTAGTTATGATATGCTGACACTTCACTTTATAAGAGTTTTTAAAATATTGTGTTCGCCTCTACAGTGTTAATCATGTAGTTATATAATTAGGTAGTTATATAATTATTTTTGCCTTGCTAACAAACTCTGACAAAAATTCAATCTATATATATAAAAGAAAGTCGGGTTTGTTACAACACTTATAACTCGAGATCTATTTTACCAATTTTCATGATTTTTGATTCGTTGGATTCCTCTCCGCCCCGAATAGCAGAATAAATCTTAAAAACAATGA
>DWGJ01005552.1:0-10280 GCA_018246895.1 Aspitha aspitha aspitha
GATAGCTCGAGTATGTAAGCACCTTTACGTTAAGCCGTGTGCAGCCGGACCGGACCGAGTGCAAAGTTGGTCTCGTGTGACTAAGTACACAAGAGTACACGTGTCAATCAAATTTCAACCTGATCGCCTTGTTAATAAGGTCTATCTAATACAAGAAACTTATCTTTAGTTTATCGGATATTAATATTTTAATGATCAAAACAGTGGGTGCTGATAAGATTGATGTGTTTGTATACTAAACGTTTAGGAAAATAGTAGTTTTGACTGTACTGTAATTAATCGCTGTTGCAATTTTCCTTATAGTGAGAGGGTTTTAGGACATAGTCTGCCACGCTGGCCAAGTCAGGATTGGTAGACTTCACACACCTCAGAAAATATTATATACTTTATAACATGTCTAGGTGTGCAAGTTTCCTCACGATGTTTTCCTTCACCGTTACAGGGAGTGACTTTTAAATTTCAGTTATAAAACTCACGTAAGTCAGAGGTGCTTGTCATGATCATAATCGAACCCAGACCCCCTGGTGTCGATCACTGATTATTAGCGGCTATTTTTAAATTAAGTGCTCTTAATTTTCTTTTAATTTTTTTTAAATGAAAACTTCCTTAGCCGTGTTGGGCGATTTTTTCATTTTAATAGTCAAGCGGGCTACGTAAAAACAATTAACATAGCTTAAATATTGCGATGCCCTAGGACACCACATGTACCTAATAATTGAGTGTAATTTATGTGATATATGCAATAAACAAGTAAATAAATTATTTATCAACACAGGCATAACAAAGGCAGAATAGTGTAGTGACCTTGGTCAATAAATCTGTCAGTCACGGACTACCCTGTACCCGCGGCGTAACCTAAGAGCTATGACGTCATAGGTCAGCGCGGTGCCTGCAGAGATCGCATGACTCATACTTACTTTAAACGAACGATAATAACTGGGGAGAATTCCACACACGGCTATCTGATCCCAAATTAGGACAGCTGATAAACATACATATACATACAATATAGAACTTATATAGATATTTATATCACGCCAGACACAGAACAAACAAATGTGCTCATCACACAAATGTTAGTAGATAGTCATTCACCTAGTTTAACATGTAATTGAATAGCTAATTTCTCTGTGTTGTTGTTTGGAAGCAAACTTTTTTACACAACAATTGGGACAATGCCACACCCGGCTATCCCATTCCAAATTAGGCTATTAAACACTTGTGTAATGGTAACCGGACAGCTGATAAACATACATACGATGTAATACTGATATAGATATTTTTAATACGCCCAGACACATCAAACGTATCGGCTCAACATACAAATGTATGTCCCGGATGGGAATCGAACCCACTACCTCCACAGTCAGGGTCTCCAACTCAGTCACGAGGCCAGTCTATCTACAGATACTTGGATAAATACATGGTTGTGACATAATACGGTAGGTAGGTGTAAACTTCAATAAACATTTTAAAACGCTTATGTAAGATGTGTTGCGTTTGATTTATTGTTCAATAAATACAATTTCATCTTTTCTAAACCCAGTATGTCTCTTGACGGTGTGTGGGTCGCCGCCCACGCGTGGGCATTTGCAATCCCAATCGCTTCGTATTACAAAAATCTCCGAATCGGACCAAGGTGACTGTAGGGCGCGCCGCGTGATTTAATTCGCAAAGGAATTGTAGAAATACTCAAATATGATAATTAGATGCAGTGTTGTCTAAATATCTCAATTAATTAGAACAGATCAACTATGTAGTTGTTATATGCGACTTCATTCACTGTTGCAATACTTATATAAATAGTAATTTTAAACTATAGGTATACATAAAAATATAATTTTTAAGTGTGTTTCGTTAGTACTGTTAATTTAAAATCCAAACAACTGCTTCGTGGAAACATAATCGGAAACTAAAGTTATTGACGGGCCTCGTGGTCGAGTGGTCAGAGACCCTGACTGCAAAATCGGAGGTCGTGGGTTCGATTCCCACCCGGGAAAAACATTTGTGTGATAAGCACATTTGTTTGTCCTGTGTCTGGACGTAATAAAAATATGTATATGAGTACTATATCGTATATATATGTATGTTTATCAGCTGTCCGGTCACTATAACACAGGCATTAAATTGCCTAATTTGGGATCGGACAGCCGTGTGTGGAAATGTCCCCAGTTAATTAAGTAATAATATTAATGTAATGTAGATAGACATGAAATGTAACACACATTTTAAATACTTATTTCGAATCTATTTTCAAATTAACAATGTCTTCTGCGTCTATTCTTGCTAATATTGCCTATAAAATAAATGAATGAATATAACAATGTAAACCATTAAGAATTTTGTGGAAAAAAGAATCAGAATCAAATTGCCCATTGCAACTAAAGGCGCAACAAGTTACGCTGTACTACATATATGTTAGATAACAGTCAAATAACCGAAACCTTTTGTCTACTTCGTCAAGTTCCACAGCACAATAAAAGAGAAATTGGGCTCGTAGAGAAAGTACCGCCCGCAAACGTAAGTGTATGCGATTTATTTGCATTCCAAATACAGTTACGTAATACACTCAGCGTGCGCTGCACACTGGACGTCACATCAAGTTAAGTCCGATTGTAGTTTAAACCCGACCAGAATAACTAATCATTTAGACATTGTCTTAAATGACAGTGTTGGAAAGTTGTTATTCGACCCTTTTTATTAGTCCACTGCTGGACAGGGTCTCCTCTCATGGTGGAAGATTTTTCGGCTGTAGTCTACCACGCTGGCCAAGTGCGGATTGGTAGACTTCACACTTCACACACTTCATAAAATATTATATACCTACTTTATAACATGTCTAAGGTGTGCAGGTTTCCTCACGATGTTTTCCTTCAACGTTATAGCGAGTGATATTTAAATTTTGCTTATTAAACGCACGCAATAAATCAGAGGTGCGTGCCGGGATCGAACCCAGACCTCCTGAGCTGAATTTTAAATCACTAGCCTACCATTGCTCACAGATCGTGTAAATAACGTAATATGGAATTTAAAGCACAAACAATCCCAATTTACTTTGACCGTTAATACATAACTTCTGTACAATACTTTTATGACTGTGATGAAATAATTATTTTCTAATTCCTGACTCTGGTTTAATCACCTTATACTTTAAGGTGGTCTCTACAGATTTGATTAGTATAACTACGATTTCCAACAAATATAGAGCAGCAAAGCTCGGTTACTACGTAAACGCGGTGATTCATGTCTAGTTAAAGCTAGTCTAGGAATAGTGACGCTAACTGGGACAGAAGTGAAAACGAATTAATTAGACGTCCAGTTTCACCAATCGATATTTCACCAACCAAGATTTATACCCAAACGTACTTAACACATACGTTTGTTGATTGCATCTGTCTAACACAGCATTCCGACGTTGGGAATAGAGATTGAACATACACTTTAAAATTCCATCAAACCGTTTCCGTGAAAACCGAAATAAATCACATTCTACCTTTCATTCCTTATTTAACCCTTTCAGCTAAAAGCTATACGGTATTAAACGATGGTTTGAAATGTACGTTTGAATGTGACATGAAATTTGGCACGAAAAACTGAATATATCGAGTGTTTCAAACGGCTGTATAATACAGTGTAGCATATCTTTGATGCTTTGTTAGTTTTGTGAAATCTGCAAACCCGCGTTTGGTCAGGAACTCAGGAAGTGCACTTGTTAGTATAAAGAACCAATTTTCATTAGGAAAGAAAGATAAAAAGGTTGAAATACGCTATAGATAAACCCATTATAGTTGAACGCCGTCAGCTGCGCTGACAGTGCTAACGCGAATGCAATCTTAACCCGATAACCCGATTGGCAGACTTTACACAAATTACACAAACGTATATATTTAAAAAGTATTCCAAAGATGTGCAATGTTTTCACGATCCTGAAATAAAACGCACGTAGTAAATCAGAGGTCAAGATTTGATCTCAGACCCTGGAAATGGGACCCTAAATTCCAAAGACGTTGTCACTACCATCGGACGTAACTGAACATACCAGCTTGTTCTGGTATAGAAAATTTTTACCGCGTTCAAGAAGCGTCTGCCAGCAATGCCGTGACGCGACATTCTTCACAATTACGTAACGGTGAGTGTGAAGTGCGTGTAGTGGGATGTGTGATTTAAACGACCGATCTATTTATTTATTTACCAGCTGTTCCCGCGTGGAAATCAATATTATCCGTTTTAGCAACATTTCTCATGGCTGCTCCACTCCTATTAGTCATAGCGTGGTGTATAGCGTATAGCCTTCTTCGATAAATGGACTATTCAACACAAAAATAATCTTTCAATTCGAACCAGCAGTTCTTGAGATTACCGCGTTCAATCAAACAAACTCTTCAGCTTTATAATATTAGTATAGATTTAGTCTGCCAACAATTGTTACACACTTACTTGAATACATGATAATAGATAGATAATACACACGCATAATGCCCACGGACTGTTGACGAAACAGCAGAAAATTTATTTTATTTTATTCAATGTTACCAATATTCTGTGCACAATTGCTGACCCCGTTTTTGACATAGTTATCGCGGCAATTTTTGTTTATACCATCACGCCAGGTCCTTAAGGTTGTAGACAGAAAACACCGAATGGAATGTTATATAAACAAAGACCCAGAATAACTCTAAAGGCTAAACTTCAGGAAAACAATGAAATTTTTTTTGCAGTTCTGTAATTTGCGTAGGAATATGCGTGTTGCCGCGAGATATTATTATTACTGTTTTATTTAATTGCTACATGGCGCTTGCTCGACGTGAACGGAACATGTTCCCGGGCATTCCTCCCTAGGTTACCGGGAACAAGCGGCGTGTCCCTTTATCATAACAATATAGAATTCCTGTACCACTCACGGTAACAGTTTGAAGAAAAATGCTGGAACTGTTCTGACACGGTCTGTGCATGCCTGTATTTTTTTCTTTTTTTATGTGTCGATGTAAATGTTTTAGCTGCCTGTTTAAGTTATACTGAATATATTCAGCTTAGAAAACCATTCTTAGCTCATTTCCCAAGAAGAATAATACCTCTTGCATGCTTCCTTTATTTGTATCTTTTTTTAATATTGTTGCTAAAAGGTTAAGTAAATAAATAAAAAAAAAACTTATTTCATTATCTGTGACGCAGTGACTATATACGAAATTTAGTGATTCGATTGAATCAGTATTCGTAAACGACCTTACAGATAAAGCATTAGCTACACTGTTATGTAATGGGTGGCAAACGTTTAGTGTAACAGTGCAGGCAACATTGTAACAATGACTTTATCTCGAACCATCTGGTCTATTTCAATGCAATCTGTGGACACTGTCCGCTTATTGCCCAGCTATGATGGAGTCGAGGAATGCATTGTTTTTAACATTACACCGCCTGCCTGTGTTGACGGTATGAGGAAGCTATGATTATGTTTTTTTTAACTAAATTATTAGCTTGAGCTTAGTTGTTTGACAGTTTGGACATTGGCTTGACTGACTGGAAGATATATAGGCCCTTTATAACCTTAAAAATGTTAATGAATGATAAATAAGAATATTGATATTCGAAATAAAATTTTTATTCGACACAAATTTTGACCCTAAAAATATTTTCAGTACGTTACTGTGACCCCAAAAAGAAACCTCGATATCATCATCACAGTTTGTTTATTCCGCAAATCTTGCAAATGTAGGTACCTCTACGGTGTTCCCAAGTTAGCACCAGTGCTAGCCATTTCTAATTTAAAGCAGTTGTTATTAAAACTTAATTTCGATCTGAATTATGTGTATGCTGGTCCACGTGCAAAATAGACGAGAATGCGCGAACATAATACACTCTTAATCAGCACAAATAGCTCACATACACTTTAAACAACTAGCAAACATCAACAATCAAACCACACTCATTGAAACGTCAGAAGAATCAAAGAATCTTTGAATCGTGTTATATCGACACACGAAAGCGTTGTATTATAGATCTGACAAAGTTAAATTTCAAACTCACGTGCGTTGATATCTGACATGTGCGCGTGATGCATAGAGAACAATAAACGCACATTACATGTAAACATTTGTAAGCAAAGCGATCGCAGCCTCGACATCGTTCGGCAACCTTCGGACATATTCGGGCAGTGACGTCACGTTTAACGTTCATTCATGCGATGCGCGAAGAATTCGCTTTAAGGCCCTTGTACACACCGGGTTGGAGACCCGAGCGTGTTTTGATCGTACTTGGTTGGTTCGATGGATGGATGGATAAATCGTAAATTGTATTTTAAGACATGGGAATAAAGTAGATTTTTGCATTTACAATGGCAAGAGGATGGTCGCGGCCGTTGTGTAACATTTGACGAAACCAACCGATTAGTTCATGTGTGTGCTTTTTCACTCTCAAGCAACAAGCCTGCAGTCTGCTAGGTAGTTTTAAAGAGAATGCCCCAAACTATAATGTGATTTTAGCTCCAAGAATACTCTCGATTCCGAGCACATAAACTCCAACAGTAATCTCAGTCGACTCTGAGATTGTATTTACGAAAAACACCTCCGGTGTGTGTGAAAGGGAAAATGCTTACCGATTATCTCGGCTGGTATATGTGAAAGGACCCTTATTGGTTTTTGGTAATGAGCTGTAGGTGGAATTGCATTTCGAATGCCGAATCGTTAACTATGTTACCTCGGTCTTAGCGCTGTTTCTGTTAGCAGAATAAACAACGAGTTATTGTCGATTCACGTCTGATTTCGAATGGAAACAAAATTAAAATTGTTCCGTAATTCGGAAATTGTTGAGAACATACATCCTACTAATATTATAAATGCGAAAGTTTGTGAGTATGTATGTATGGACGTTTGTTACTCCTTCACGCATACTACACAATACTACTGAACCGATTACGATGAAATTTGGTATGTACGTAGCTGAAGACCCAGAATAACACATAGGCTGCTTTTTATCCCGGAGGTTTCGAGGGATCGGAATTTACACAGGAATAACGAGAATTAGCAGGACTTTGTATCCTAGAATTCTCCCGGGGTCGTTATTTAGGCGGGAAAAACTTTGTGACACACTGATTTCCACGCGAGCGAAGCTGCGGACACATCTAGTACATCTATAAACAGATTAAAGTCGGAATGCTAGAACAGACTGATGTTTCATTGCAATAAGTGTGGGTCGTGGCTATGTGCAAAACCTTTATAAACACCTCAAACAACGTTTTACATGACAGATGGTTAGTGAACTTGACTTTACAGCGGAGGGTCTTGGGTTCGGTTCCTATCCGTGATAAATATTTTTGCGATAAAAGTTTACTGATCAACTTAGACGTACCTACCAAAACTCCTACACTCCAACGATTGCAGATTCTAGAAAAAAAATAGTCGAATCCCCGGAAAAATCCCTTCTATATCCAATGTAATTATAAACTTGAGTTATAAGGTAACTGACAGTCGTACTTAAAGACCAGATTAGATTTAGAATCACATAGTTGTGTTTAAAATCGTCCCAGTTATTACTAATCTAAGACAACATTTTTCAAAAACTAGATAATTTATCCACACGCCAAAACTGAAATATACTGAAGCGTCTACACTTTATTCAAACTACAGTCTAGTATGATAAACACTACAGATGCCGCTATAAACCTCGCGCGACTTTGATGGATGCATTCGCTTAAACTCACTCGGAAAAATGAAGATTCGTATAAACAAAGTTTTGGGTTTATAGCTTTCTAGAACCTGCGCCACTCCGTCTAAAACACGAGTAGCATTGATATTTAAAAATAGGCGCTGCCCCAGAGTTACCTTTCCACAGATATGAATCACAATTCTCTTGTTAATCGGATAACTGATTTGTCTTAGACATAGATTTTGGTCTTAGACATCCAACTGTAGAGTAACTTATAACCAAATAGTAAACTCATGATTCTGTGCATATAACATGACATGAATATTAAAACTGAAAATATTACTTTACAGTATAAATCAGTAGAATTTAAAAACGTAATAATTAGCTATTCATTTAACAATAGTAAACTATTCTGCCTTAAAAAGTAATCCATAAATAAGCAGAGTTCGAAATTCCAATTCAAAATTCTATTCGAATTAGACCTTTTTTTGCATTCAATTTTTTTACTTTTGCCCGATTATTATTGTCCTTTTCTCTGTTGTTCTATTATTTGCTTTTGATTGTTTTTAAGTTTATTTGTCTACATTTTAATACCTTATTTTTGAATATTTATTTGTTCTTTCTCTTCTTTCAAAATTGTCGAATTGAGCGTTAGGTTGTCGAGTTTTCGGCATTACCTCCGCAGGCGTTTGCTGTGACCTAAGGTTGCGGCGTGAGGTCGCGCGATGAAAGTAAGATTGGCTCGTTCCCATCCCGCGCTGTCACTGAGGACATACCCTACTTTGCTTATAGATACCTCGTGGGATATTGTACCGACTTATGACGATCTACACGACTTGGCAGGATTTAAATAACGAAACTAGCAGTCTTTTGCTCTACTATTGAAACCCAGTCTAAGAAAAGGTAATCTTAGAAATGAGCTTGGGATTCGAACCCCAAATCCACACGAGCTTTCACTCTGCAAATTTTTACTACATATTGTAGGTATACAGTCAAATGAAAACTAGGTCAATTATCGATAAATAGAGACCTGTAATATAACATGATGGAGTAAGCGCGAGCGTTGCATAACAATAATGTAACATTTTCCTAGTAAAGTTATCTGTACTTGTTTTATAATAACGTAATTTTCTTGACGAATTCCACAAGCTATTAACCGCACCCTCCTTGGTATTCTTAACCAACCCACTAACCAAATTTTAATTAATTGATATTGATAAATTGGACAACGTTACACATGGCTATCTGATTTTAATACGACATATAAATGCTTGTGTTATTTTAATTATTTGTGCTAACAAAATGTGTGTTTAAACGGTCATTCATACTTACATTAACTTATAATTAAATACGATACTTGCTGTCTATCTATACCATCACGCCAGGTCGCTAACGGAGTAGGCAGAAAGCAAAAGCCAAATAATCCACGCAAACTTGATATGCTTCATCTACATTAATCGCTCTTTTGATGAATCTCATTGATAAATAAAATTAAGGGAATAATAAAAGCAGTGATAGCCTAGTGGTTTGATATTCAGCCTTCCACTCGGCAGGTCTGGGTTCGATCCTGGCACCTCTGATTTATTACGTGCGTTTTACAATTAAAATTTAAATATCACTTTCTATAACGGTGAAGGAAAACATCGTGAGGAAACCTGCACGCACACCTTAGAGATGTTATTAAGTATATAATATTTTCTGAGGTGTGTGAAGTCTACCAATCCGCACTTGGCCCGCGTGGTAGACTATGGTCCAAATCCCTCTAACTATGAGGAGACCCCGTCCAACAGTTGACCATAAAAAGGGTCGAACAACAACAATAATATATGTTGATATAAGCTTTAATTCATATTTTATATTCAATATTTAAAATATCTTACTTATAATACTTCTGTCAGAGTAAGTTTCTCTCGAAAATCGATTATTTTGAATATTATAATTTACAATCATACATTGTACATTATTATCGACTTTACATGAGATTTAAGTCGTAACGTATCTTCCTTACTTGGTGAAGTCAGTAGAAAACCAAACCAACCAGTAATAAAAACAAAACCAAGTGTTATTGAACGAAAAAAAAAACCATTTAAAATAATAAATAATGTATTGCTTAAAATAATTATTACAGTGTTAGGGCTCCAAATATTGGAAAATGATTGTTATCTTTGTTTAATTTGTACCTAAACCTATTTAAAAGTCCGCTAGCCGTCACCACTTCACTGTTTAATCTCGACGTAAAGGCACTGTACGTGTGTGGGTGAGTCCGATCCACTTTCCTCGGCTCGAGTTGCCTACAATTTTTTATAACTATCCGGACACCACTCGTCCTCCTCACTGGTTCGAACACTGCCTCCATTGGTATTATTTTCTTCATGCTGCTGGCCGTTTGCAGGATTTTGATTTTTGGCCTCCTCGTGACCGGCCTGATGATGGGAATTATTGTGAACTCCTCTTGTGATCTCTTCTTTTTAACTTTCTTTTTGGTTCGCCGAACGTCTGTTAAAAATTAAGTCCAGATTTAATACTGTCCGTTGAAACAAGGTGTTAAGTGGCAAATAGCCGATAAAGAGGCTGCCTCGACTGGACTAGACTGGGCCGAGCTGGCGGATGCTGCACAAGATCGTGCCAAATGGAAAAAG
>DWGJ01005553.1:0-10278 GCA_018246895.1 Aspitha aspitha aspitha
GATACTGATCCATTGTCCGGTAATATTTTAATACCTTTAGCAGTGACAAGGAGCCAAACAGTTCCTGGTTCTAATTCAGTTTTCAATTGCTTCAAGCGATATCTATGTGAATTGATTGTGTCTGGGAGGAGACAAACTTCGCGTATAAATCTGACTTCAGCATCAGCTTTTGATAAACCACGATGTTCTCGATGGCAAGCCCTTATCGCCTTACCTACCCAATCCCCCGTAAGAGATGTCGGTGCATAATCTTCTATTCTAAAATAATTCTGGTCTCCGTACGCCTCTTCATCGCCATATTCTGCTTGTAATGCTAATCCAATCAGCAATAATAGTATTTCGGCGGGTAGCGCATCTCGAGTACGCACGTTGTGAAGTAGTTGTAAAAAATATAAACGGCGACCAACTTCGTCGTGCAGAAGAAGTGGACTCTCTACGTGAAACTGAACGACTAGATGTAATTCAAGCAGCGGCCTCCCATTTGCGTCTAATCCCTGAAATCAATAACAGTTCTGTTACCTAAAAGTACAAAACTACATTCATATTTTTATTGTATTATTATTAAATTGCCTAGTATAAAGTATATTCGTTTTAAGTGTATTTCTTGCTTTATTTCAAAAAGATATTGATAAATTACCGAACACAATTATTAATGTTACCCTACTTACATGTGTGTGGGATGATCTCCAACTTTTTGGCGCATATTTTGAAAGTTTGCTTTCTAAATCCACAAACAGATATTCTCCGTCTGAAATATCCAATATTTAAAGAATAAAAAATGAGAACTTTAAAGTAATGCGTTAAAGCATATGCAGTATTTAATGCAAATAAAGATTAACAGGGTTAACTCACTTTGCATGATAGCTAGTCCAAAGAGTTCCATATCGGACATGCCTTGTAGCTGGGCATGGGCATTGGCCAGGGATTTCAACTCCTTGGCCCTTGCCTTCGCATCGACAACAAAGTGGAGCGGTTGGGGCTGGCCGGGCATCCGCAAGGACAGCAGGCGCGCGCCTGCACCGAGCGCGCGCGTCTCTCCGCCTAGCGGCCCGCGAACCGAACACAGAGCACGCATGTCGCATCTCGAAATGTCTGTTACTTGCCCTGCAACCAATATTACAATTTATAATGTCCAAATAATCATTGATAATATTAACATATAAAACGATCTATAGCAGCAATCTAACCTAATAAATTACAATTAATCATAGAGTTTATACCTAAGAATAAATTCTCGATGCTTCAGAACTACATGACATACACGTTCTAATATTAAAGGCAATTTGATCAAATTACCAAGTATAATAAAGTATATCGTTTAATCCAACGAATAATGTAAGTCAACACTTACACTTATATAAATGAGAAATGAAAGATTTGTAGGCATATGTTAGAAAGTCGAATTAAATTGGTTATTGCATATGATATACATTTGCAAGTATTATAGTAATTACAGTGATATGTAGGTGGGTGTAATATAATAACTGACTGACTTGGTAATTTAAAGCCGAAAACAGATTAGACTTAAGTTATACATAATTAAAAGAAAAATATACCGTTTTAAATTAAAAAAATCTCTGCCATCATTCAAAGGGCGCAGACGTAAGACTATCCGGAACTAACCATCTGTACATTCCACCGCACATTTTTTATACCAGTTTATTTTTGCTACCTGCTGGTTTTAAAGTCGGCATGTTTAGAAGTAAAAAAACAGTGTCTCCTAAGCACGATATTTTGGCGTTGAACATTCAAGGCATAGGCACTTAGTGAATTATGTAAGGTAGGTATTTAGAGTATTATAAAATATATAGTAATTGTAATTACAATTAAGTTTTTTCGGTTTTAGTTGAAACGAATTGTATGTAGATTGTAACATTATTTGTAGATCCAAAAAGCAGAAGATCGTAAGTTATGGCGATGTTTTAGAGAAGTACAGAAAATAGAAAATATAAAGAAGTAAAAAAAGTAAGGAAAAAAAGTTAAAGTTAATCCAAATAACTAATAACTATTACCTATTTAAATGAATATCACGGTGTGAAACATTTCATTTTCCTTTTTTTAAAAAATGACGTTTTATGTGTATTAGTATTACAGCTTCAGTACCTACTGTATTATTTTAGGCTTTAATAACTTCCAAAGGATGTTCAGAAGTTGATAAGATTTTATATTGTTACGTCTCTCTACAAAATGAAACTGACGAAAACATTAAATACTTGCTTTAATGGTGAAGGAAAACAGCGCGAGTAAACCTGCATACCTAGTAGAGAATGTAATAAAAATTTATGTGTCTGAGGTCTGCCAACCCGCAATTGACTAGCGTGGTAGACAATGACCTTAACCCTTTTCATTATGAGACCGAAACCCGTGGCCGGCAGTGGAACTATAAAAACGTTTAAAAACGATTAAAGTTGGTAGTTTCATTAGAAAATTTGAATTTGGAACAAGAAGTACCATTATGTTTTCTTTTAATTAAAACGCTTTCATTATATTTAATTAACCGTAGTCATTTAATACTACATAATATGTTCATAAAAATAGTGTAATAGAGTGACATAATTGAAAATACTTGCATTTTATTTTATCCATCATCATTTTTCAGGCGGATCTAGTTATTTGATTATTTATCGAGCCGAATGACTCGATATAAATTTTAATGTCATTATCAGATTTGAGCAATTTTATTGTTGGTCTAGCAATCATGGCTAAAACCATTTCAACAAGTAGGTACTTAATATTGCACTTTTTCAAAACAACAATATTTTATTCCACATCACATTTATATTATTTAAGGGCTTTTAGCACTTTATTGTAACAACTAAATCTAGTAAGGTTACAAAGGGCAGACCTAATACCTAATGGCATTTCATACCAGTCAACCCAAACATTCTCTTAATTGAATTTAATGCTTGAATAGATGGTTGCATTACATGACATGCATGAAGCAACTAGTGCAGGAACACTTACAACAAAACCAGTTTTAACAATTTCTATCAAATTTTTTATTTTAGCTTTCATGCATTCTGTTCGCGGCAGATACTACCAATATACCAATTTAGTAGTTTGCAGTATAGTCCGTCGCTATAGTATGATTGGTAGCGATTTTTAATCAATATTTCGGAGCTGAGCTGAGAACGGCATCAGAATACTGTCGGTCCCTTAAGCTTCGAGGTCTGTGCATTAACAGTGGAATACATAATGTATATGACTTAGATGTAGAATAATTGTTAGTTACAAGCAATGCTACATATAATATAATTTATATTAAACAGTTCAAAATAAAGTTCAGTACCTACAAGGTTAGTATATTTTATTTCTTAGAATGTAGCACCACGAGATCGTTTCAAAAAAACTAGCCGCGAATAAATTTCATCGCATCCGGTACCTCTCGGGCTCTTCATCTCTCGATAGCCATACGAACATGTTTTTTGTTTTAGTAAATGCGCGATAGTTTGTAATGGCGGTCAGGCGTAGCGGGGCGGGGGCAGACCGGTCGTGCCGCTCGGGCCGGGCGCGCGGCGTGCGGCGTGCGGCGGGTGGGGCGCGGACAGGGGCGCTACGTAAGCGCGGTAGCAGCGGACGGCGACGCGAGGAATGCGGACGACCTTCAGATGCCGAGCGCCCCTCCCCCTGCGCCGGCCGCATCTTGCGTCCTCGCATACCTATGGCCGTCGTAGCCTCCAATTTTCGACATCTCGCCACCACTTTGACACCCGCTCATTGTTACGATGATAATGGTGAAAAAATAACGGATACGAGGAATTTACGACATGGGGACTTTGATAACAAAAGGCTATTAGATCCCAGGCGCTCGTAAATTGTACTGATAATACAGTAAAACATTTCTAGATATTATAGATGCTTAATAGGTAAACTCAGTTCAAAGATTTGTGTATGACACAGATACAGTAATATAAAAACCGGTCAAGTGTTTACATGTTATGTTGATAGGCCTCGCTTCAGGCTGGCAAAAGATACATGTACATATGTACATAATACCTACCTGGACTTGGATTAGATGCACAAAATAACAGATTCGGTTAATGCTAGAATTGGGATGTGCATCATAACGTGCATTGATGGCTTTGTTATGTGTGAACTAATATGAACTGCTCAGAAGTTTTAATAATGATTGGTAATTAAAATAAATTCGATTTCCACGTACGGCTAAAACGTATGATTAACAACATCAACATAGAAATACTGGTCAATCAATCGCCTACAAAATCCTAAAATCCTTGCAAAATTATAGTGAGGTCTCTCCGTTTTACCTAGCGTAATATCAATGATCCGAAGATGAAAGTTGATAGTAAAAAAGAAAATGTAAAGATCAATTTTCCTTTTACTATTAGTGATCCTTTGCAAATCAATATCCATCACAAATAAAATAGGTGTGATGTTCCATCTTCAAAATTTGATACTCTGAAACCAGTTTATACACATTTTTCCGCCATGAATTGTATAACCCCGAATACTTCGCTAGGGGTGTACTAAAATCAGACCAAGTATAACTCGGTATCGGGTTACTCGGCCTACGTTTAAAAATGAATGCATTCATGTTACATTGTGCTTATTGTGTATTACTAACAATAAGATTGAATAATTTCATTATAGTAAACGAGCAATAGCACGATATCGATCTCCGATATTTTTACATACTTCAAAGTAATAACTTGTAATAAGAAGTCACCTGCTTTAGGTTACCACATTAGATAAATAAATAAACAGATGAAATTTTGAAATATAGCTGTCGTTTATAGTTATCGCAGCTTTTGAGAGAGCAGAATATTATCAGACAAGTTGATAATGATAGTTGATTTTTAACCCAGTTTTTTCATAATTACTCAAACAATTTCACAATAACGAATTATTTCGTATACCGGTAACACTAATGTTAATGCATATTACGAACTTACAAACGCTTGTTATCATATCACTTGCTATTATACATACTTGTCCGATAATAGCAATTGATATTCTTTTGTTAAATTAAATTTCGTTAAATGAAGTTCGTTCGTTAAATAATCTTTGTTTTATCAAAATCTGATTATATTTACATGCAAAAAGAAAATATGGTAATAAATAAGATACATCTCTCTCATAAATATAAAAATCCCGTCTCACGATGTTCGTTTGCGATAATCTCCGAAACCACTGAACCGATTTCAAAGAAATTTTATACATATCTATTATATGATCCAACTTAAATGATAGGATAGATTTTATAAAATAAATAAATAATAAATGTCAATAAATTTTTACATAAAATAAATTTCTGAACGCACGATATTTGACATACTATACATATAAGATTCGACATTTATCATCACGGCAACGCGTGGTCAGGTCCACTAGTTTCTAATAAAAAAGTCTGGTTCCTATGTTTTTGAAGTCAGAAGAAGAAGCGAGAGAAAAATAATAGTCGCGTTGAAAACTTAGCAATACAGAATTATTCTTATTATGCTGATTGAATCATTTATATCCCCTATATATCACCTAGCAATCTTTGACGAAGCACTCAAATTTATGCAGACGGACCGATCCGTGGATTTCTAATACAACTAAGTTATTCTCTTAGTTAAAAAGATGAAAATACAAATAACGACAAACCAATGCATTTGTCATTCTTCACATTTATTTACTCACTTTACGCGGTATCACCGGAATGCGGTCGCAGTCTATTTACGTACTAATGAATCATTTATTTTATCAATCACTGACTGATGGGTTAGACTCGACAAGTTTTAATTGTATGTCAACAAATTAGTATTAACATAATTTGTACATCGCATTACGTTGTCATTTATTACAGACTTTGTCTGAATATTATAGGTTACACGGTAGGAATTTAACGTTTCACATATTTTTGGTAGGTACCCCTTTAAACGAACAAATAATTGGGTAATTTTTGGGGCGTGAAGTTAATTTTATGAACGGGGACTAGGTCGCTGGGGACGTTATTATGTTTACTATTGCGTAAGATTGTTTAGTTAAGTACACGATGCGTTATCAGATTTTTCGTGCCATATAATACTTTACGGTATCTCAATTATGTATTTTTAATGTTTTTTGCATAAATGTAACGTGTTTGCTACGTTTGGAGACAAACAAGCAAAACTTCTCGTTTAGTAAATACCTTTATTAATTTGTTTACCATATATACTTCATTCAAACGGGAATCTAAGGGTTTAAACGTTAGTACAAGGCAAGAAATACGGTGGTTGTTTTTGCAGGAGAAACCAAATATTCTACTAAATAACCGACTATAAGGTTTCTCCTGGAATGTAGGTAGTAACCTACCTTCAAAATAGTCAGTTATCAATTTGCTGTTTACATCTAACATAAACAACTTACATGCAGTTAAGAAATCCAAAATGAGATGTTAGTTCGCTACATACATACATCCATTTGAGGTAGGTTATTATTTGAAAAACAGATTATCTGTGGAGCTCTATACATGTTAATTACCTACATTTCAACGCTACCAGGCTGTAAGTCAAGATGAATAGAAGTCGAAATACATATTACAATAGATTACACATATTAATGCTACCTATACTAATAAACAGGGCCTGATTAACCCTTAGGCTAATTAGGCTGCAGCCTAGGGCGCGAGGATCGGGGGGGGCGCGATGAAATCATATCTTCGCAAGCACTATAAATCTAGTTTAATTACATATATCCTACATATTTCAACTAAACCAAGAAAAAACACTAAAACTAAATGCGCTGTAAACGAACGTATAGTATGACTACGAATCATGTTAACTTTTTTACAAACAAAGACTAAGTAAGTAAGTAAGTAAGTAATATACTATTGTTGCCGACCGTAACACACATTATTAGCCTAGGGCGGTCAGAAATCTTGATCAGCCGCTGCTAATAAATGTGATAATAAAAGTCTGTTCATCCTTCTGTATTTCCTTTTTAAATCAAAACCGTTGACTGGATTTTGTTGTATTTTAATACAACCATCATTTAAAACTGCTTTCAAATGATCCTGTTATTAAAATAATCGGTGAACAATATCCTTTAGGTTTCCGCATAATATCACAGGTAATAATTATCTTTAGAATCATAGCAACAAGCATTAAATAATTAATTATGCTTCGATGACATAGAAGATAAAACTTTGAAATGAAATGGTAAGCATCTACAACGTGCGTAATTTTTGTTTTCATACTTGTTATAAACCATAGCAATTAGTAAATAGATATCGTCATACAATAAGCATAAATAATAAAAGTGTGAACCGAACTATTAACGTTACTTGAACTGTAAGGTTGAAAACACATTGTTATTGATTATACATTTATTATGTTATTGTTCTTGTTAATATTTGCAACGTCTCATTTGGGTATACTGTTAAGGTATTTGCTGATTGACTTATTGAGTATTGCTTTTCACTTCGGTTCGAGTTAAACATTAATAAGTATTTTTATGATCGGTGAATATAGCGTAGTTACAGGCGGCATTGGTCATCAGTGTTGTGGTGTTCTAGAAGAAGGGCGTACGGGCACAGGGTCAGCGGCCGCAGCGGCGCGGTCGGCGCGGGCGCGCGGAATTCGAGGTATGTGTATGAAATGAAAGTGGTCGTATCGAGAAAGCGCGCGCATCCAAAGCGGCCGTCGAAGGTGCTGGTAGAGTACACATCACTCACCATTAAAAAACAAATCCAATGCTGATGATGGTATAGAAACTATACTCCGTGATAAACCGCATCCATGGGCACTTCACTTCACAAATTGTAACGCGCGATCACGTCAGCGAAACTTGACCAGTGTATCCGACGAAGCGCATAATCTCTATAAGCGCGTAGGAACGACTGACTTAGCTGAGTGAAGCGAAGAGGGCGCGTGGGTCGACGAAGGCATGAAGGCACGCGCGGGGCGCGCCGCGGCTTCGCTCGGTGGAATGCGGCAAGATAGTGGCGCGAGGGTACCGGCCGCGCCGAGGCTGGCTGGAGCCTCCGAAGATACGCGTCTTGACGGCGTCGCACGTACGGAATGCGCACATTCTAAGTTTGTTCTTAAAATAAACATCTAAATGATCCGTTAAGTTTTGAACTTATAAATTATTTCAAGATAATTAGGATTTTGTTACAATTTTATGTAGGTACTTACATTGTTAATGATCATACAAACTTAACTAATATATATTTTTTAACTTACTAGGAGACACAGATACATACTGGGAAATACTTGAATAACTTATAATGAGTAGGCTATATTTCTACTAAAAATGTAATATGGAGTTATTAGTTGAAGTTATTTCATAATTCGTCAACAAGCAAAATCTCCCAGGAAGTGGAATTAGCACGTAGGATATGCATTTTATGCCTGTAAACGTGGAGTGAGTTAGCGTTATAATTATAATATTATGAAACAAGGCACTACATCTTGTGTTATTCTATATGCATCATACGAAACAACGGGACGTACGGAAATGATTATGACTGGGTGATACCTAATACATTATGTATGCGAGCACGTTTGTGCAAAAACAATTTTTGTTAAGTATAAATATTTAAAATGAAATTTTATTTTTTATTCAACGTTTTTAGTTCGTTTAGTTCCTGTTTCACGTGGCAGTAATACTTATTTATATATGTACATACTGTACCTACTCATCTATACTAATATTATAAAGCTGTAGAATTTTTTTGGTTGAACGCGCTAATCTTAAGAACTACTGGTTCGAATTGAAAAAATAATTTTAAAGGCTATGTAACATCACGCTATCACTAATAGCAGTGGTGCAGCAATGACAAATGTTGCAAAAACGGGAAAATTATTGTAGTCCACGCGAGCGAAGCTGCGGGCACAGCTAGTAGTCTAGAAAATGATCGCGGAATGATTAATATGTATAGATCCATGGACCTATATATTTTTATATAAATCATAATACGAAATACATTATGTTTTCCTTCTTTAAATTGTTTCTTAGTTAGCTAATAAAACAAATCTTTGTCTCTGTCACAAAGGTTCAATCATTCTTAATTCAAACAAAACGCGAGTTTTATGACATCTTTAAAAAAATACATGAAAATATTTGTGTAATATTACAAATAGTATCAATGCTTTAAAGGCGATGAGAAAATATTCATACTTACATTTCGCTTATAAATATTTGCTTATGTATTATACGGCCTTTAAGCTGTGAGAGCCTTTGTAGACGGGGAGGGAAGGTACGGAAAGATACCGCGGTGTCTTGGGAGAGACCCCGGGTTATGTGGGGTTTCTAACCACTAACAAACGCTTTGCCTTGTCTCGCCTTGAATGAGGCATCTGTTGCATCCTATACCTCCCGGGGTTTACGAGGGCATATGGCCGTATACACAGTCGTCCTTCCCGGCGCACTGACTGAACGGTTAAAAGTCCAATCGCCTGTAAATTTTGAGAATCGTTGTTTTTTGATCATACTACTATGAGTATATTACCTAATAGAAACAAAGCCCTTATAAACCACTAACGGTAAACAATAAGCAGTAAAATGTCATCAAGCATGCGAACATAGAAATGAATAATACTTCAAGTTATTGTTAAATTAAGAGGTAACTAGTAGGTAGGTAGGTAGGTAGGTAGGAAAATTTATGCACATCAATTTAAAGCGTCATCTGTATTTTAAATCCATAACTATCGTAATTAAGAAGGCATATAGGTACATATATATACACATACGTTTTTATTTATTTATAATACAATGTGTGTGGGCGCGTGTGTGTGTGTGTGTGTGTGTGTGCGTGTGCGCGTGTGTGCGTGTGCGTGTGTGCTTGTGCGTGTGTGTGTGTGTGTGTGTGTGTGTGTGTGTGTGTGTGTGTAGGAAATAGAGAGAGAGTGTGTAAGGGCTACTATAGCTTAGGTATGAAATAAGTATTTCCCAACGTAAAAAAAAAGGTATCAAATAGGTATGAGCTTAGCATCCAAATGCACAAAGTATAGGTATCCCGTTGCATTTTCCTGTGTATAGATTGTACATTATGCTGATATAGACGCGCTACTCTACTTTAAAAATTGGTGTTAGTATTTTACCTCCGTCCAGAGATGGCGCTGCTGCTTTATTTTGCAATAGCTTTCCATACTTGTCTCAGACAAATCACAAATGTATAATTTTATGTACTTTAATTTAATCTAATATTGTTTATATTTAACTCGGGCATATGCGGGTGGATTTTCAAAACAGCAAAATATTACTGTTATTCTACATTTTGACTCCAAATAGAACTTCTATCACTTATTAACCACTTTAGAATATACTTTATGCAAATGATTGGACTTTGAA
>DWGJ01005554.1:0-10276 GCA_018246895.1 Aspitha aspitha aspitha
CGGTCGCCGGCATGACGCATAGTTATGGAACGCTATATGGAGAGGTACCCTACACGAGTGGACCTGTAAATTGGGAATAGTTGAAGTAATTTCAAGGTCGAAAACAATCTGTGCAATTCGACATGCTTCAAATCTTAAGTCGAGCCTACACGCAGATAAAATAAAAAATTATATCATGGACTACTTAGTACATACATAGATATTTGAAAACGAAACCAAATATACAATTAGCAGGCATGATGGCTAGCTGTCATGCCGTTGGGTGGTACAACAGATGGAGGTTAGTGCAACAGTATTATGCGATAGGCTATTGCAACATTTGTTATACGCAGTGCTACCCTTACGCGAATCAAATCTCTCACGGCTAATGAGAGTCCACACACTACTGTTATTTCTATTACTAAGAGCTTAGCTTGAATAACCTAGTCTGTAATAGAAGATAATTAAGTTATTTATGGTACCTTCGCTTTTTCCCTTTTCTGAAAAATCCAGTCTTCAGGACAACATGCAATATCCCTTATATCTGGTACTTGTGTGATTACGTTATATACATTATTTTCTTTATTAGCATTATTAATACATTCAAACGTTTTTGTAAGTGACTTCTGAGATTTTTTGGATAATTCTTCATCTGATGTTGACAATTCTTGTGATAATGGTTCAAATTTATTTACATAAGGTTTGGACAATTGGCTGCTATTTTCTTCTGTTTTAGCCTCTATGTGTGAAGCTATGGCTTTTCTTGGAAAAGTTATGAACTCATTTTTTCTTCTAACTTTCAATGGCGATGTATATTCTTCCGATTCTGATATTACTTTCATAACAGGATGTGTTTGGTTGTATATATGGGTTAATATTTGGATGGCTGCAAGTGTACTAAATATAATACATTAAACATACAAAAGCTATACGAATTTTAAACACTTTAACCATATGATTAACATCTAATGAAACTTTGAAGAGTTCATTGTTAATGTTCTAAATGTTTTGTTCAGTATTTTTTCAATGTTTAAAATTGAAGCATAAATATTGCACAGTTATGCAAATGTTTTGATTTCTTTCTGAATGAGAGCATAAAGATGTAATTGGATTTTTTATTTTGAACAAAAATTCGGTTTACACTGCTCTTGACTGCATACTGCCCAAGTTTAAAAGATAAATGTATACAATACTTACAGCTCCTTGGTTTCTTACCTCTTTTCCTTTTTAGTGGTTTAATCCCATATCTATCAAGTTCTTCTTCAATTTTCGGACTAGTCATATTTTCATAATTTGGCATTGGTGTCACTTGGTCAGTTTTAATGATGTAGTCATTATGTTTTGGTGTTTGCGCAAGTAGTATATTTTCAGTACATTTATATTTTGAAGGTGTTGATATCTTACCAGATTGAACTTCATTGTATGATTGTGATTCTTTGTTTGCATCAACAAATTCAATTTCATTTGTTTTTAATGTGCATTCTGATAAACATCTGTTATCACAATTTTCATTGGAAAACCTTTCAAATTCACTACAACTGTATTTCGGGTTGCTTTGAGAAACACTATTGTGATTTAAAATTCCGTCAATAGTCGAAATCCCACCAATGTCGAATCTAGAATATCGATCCAATTGGATCAAATGATTTTCTTGTCTGTGTTGATCTAGGGAGTAGTTAGCCTCATTACCTAATATATCAACTGCATCAGAAATGTCGCTGGAACCTGGTTTAACTCCCTCACTTAAAAGTTTCTTATTTACTACAGGACCGTTATCATTATATTTAGCGTCCTTGCATATTTTATCACAGTCTGTTTTATTGCCTTCTACTATGTATACTTCATCATAATCTATAGAAATGTTATTTCTTTTCCCTAATTCTTCTGAAATGCCTATTTCTTCTGGACTAAATGCTTTATATTCTGAACAATCTGAATGTCGAGGTAAGTAAAATTCCTGACTTTGTTGAAGATTACAACTTTTTCGAAATTCATTATCACATTTAAAAGAAAAATGTGCATCATCTTCATATGATTTTGAAGCTAATACAATATTTTTATTGCTTTTATATACATTTTTTAACACTTCGTCGAATTCACGATCATTTTCACAATCAATAAATGATACCTTTGTTTCCCTGTTCATGATAGGGTTTTCAATAATGTTCGTATCAAAAGTATAAGGAACATCGTTACTGTTTCTATTAATATTTTTAGAGTTGTTTTCCTCTATCTCCACTAATTTATTGTCAGTCGGAGCGAATTTGTCACTATCATGGAAAACATTCCATGTACAGTGATCGTTATCATCAAAATTCTTTAATCTACGCGGCATATCTAAAACTTTTGCACTACAGTTCTTATTTTCCGCACAATCAGAATTTTGCGTTTCATCGAATTGACAATCTTCATTTGGATTGTTAACACTTCTAATATGATTTCCGTACAAATTAGGAATTTGTTCAGAATTAGAACCTTGTGTGGTATTTGGTAGGGTTTTAAAAACATTACCTATCACATTATCAAATTCAAGATCACTATCAAAATCGACATTTCTGTTTGCATTTACGCAATGTTTTTTAATCATAACAGATTTTTCATGTAAATCACTATTGCATGTCTTTGCCTTTTCAGAGGTGAAATTAAGTTCATCTACTAAATTAATTTTATCACCTTTTAGCAAGTCGTCAACTACAGGATTAGAATTATAATCCTCAGCAGATGCATCTAATATTTTATTATTGTCACTAATTCTACGGCCATCATGTAAACTGTCTTCCGAATCTGAAGATTGGGTTAGATCTATGTTGCTAGAACTCTCACGTTTGTTTAAATAATCCTCGTTTACAGATTGTCTTTTATTACAGTCTAACTGTTTATCACTCAAGTGGATATCATTTATAATTTTTTCAAATTCATCACCATGATCATAGTGTATTGTAATGTTAGGAGAGGTGTCGTTTAATTCTTCCAGATCCCCTACTACATGAATAATATCAGATTCCTCTGAAATTACCTTCACTGAATTACGATCTGCTTTAGTGACATAATAGTCACTTTCAGCCATAACAATAGTTTCATCCAAGGATTCATTGTCACTGTTATTATTCTGCATACCTAAAGAAGTGTTATTTACATTTGGCAATTGGGTTAAATCCACAATTTCTTCTTCAATAGCCTTAGGTCCATTGGGACAGTAATTTGTTTTTCCATCTAGCGGAACAGTTTGTTTATTCTTAAGTGTTATTTGTGATGCTGCATTTACACAACCAGTAAGATCCATGCAGTCGTTTTGACTTATTTTGGTCTTATCACTTCCTTGAGACAAATAAGAATTTTGTTTAATATCAGCATTATTATAATTTACAATATTCACACATTCTGTTAGATCCATATAATCAAATTTTTCTCTTACCACGGTTTTCGTAGACAATTCTTCTTGCTGCGTTATTTTGTCTGTTGAACTATCCATTATTATAGTAACTTCGTCATCAAATATATCAGGGGAGCAAGCCCTATTTGTTGGTAGTGACATCTTTTGTGTTTCTGTACAGTCTGTTCTATCTCTTGAATTCTCACTTAAGTTATCTTCACTAGATGGTTTTTCAGACACAATTTCTTTTAATGATTCAATATTGGAATTTTTATTTTTAACTCCAATATCTAAGAGTTGTGAATGAATTTTCCATGTATCAGCATTTATTTGATTAATTTTAGAGCTTTTTATATTATTATATCTTCCTTTCACAATATCTTGTGTTGAGTCGATTTTACCACTTAAGATTATAGACAATTCTTCCTCTGAAAATGCTAAACTATTAAAGTGTATATTTGGTAATTCAAGTTTTGGACTTATTGGCCTTCCTGGTATATTAGACCAATCCTTTAACACATAATGTGCTTCAGTCGAACACTTTTCCAAAAGATTTTCTACATAAAAAATTTCATTGTCCTTTATATGTGCATACGAAACACTAGTTGATAGATGATACAAGTCAGAAGTAAGACTTTCAAAGTTGAATTGGGTTTTATCATTTATTTTACAAATATTTTCATTCCTTAACAATAATTGTGCATACTTATCAGCAATCACTTGCTTTTTCTCTGTATCTGAAGTTAATAGTAACTTGTAATGTTTTCTAAACTTTTTTACTTTCTTGCTGGATATTTTTTTGTTTTCAGGTACTTTAAAACCATATTCCTGTAATGTTGACCTAATTTTTCTTTTCCTTTGTTGTGATGTCAAAGCTTTTTCTGCTGTTAAGTTTATGGGGCTTTTAGAATTGGAATCTTGTAGGGATTTTGACAGAGCAATACTTAATTGAACTTGCTCAGGATCTACATCAATGCCAGCTTGCTTACAAATCAAATCAAAATCTTTGGAATAGGTCACTAGTTCATTTTTCTTTCCTTTGATTAATGTTCTTATGTCTTTCTGACCCCTGATTCTTTTTATTCTGGGTTTCTTTTGAGCTTTCCCTAACTGTGATTTAATGCTTTTACTAGAATTTTGTCTTTCCTCTTTATTTTTTATATAATTCTCATCCATAACAAGAGGGCATGAAAAGTATTCACTTACAACTTCACATGAATTAGAAGTCTCTCTGATAATTGAAACAAATATTTGATTAATTGTACTGTTTATTCTTAAATATCAAGTAAGTTTTTCTACACTAACCTATCACTAGGATTATCTGCACTCATACTATTTTTCCGGTCTGTTGGGTTGGCTATACTCTTCCACCAGTTTTCTGATTTGGTCACCAGTTCTAACAGGCAGTCCACTGGCAATCAGTTGTTTTCTCTCCACTTCTTCAATTGGGTCTTCATAAAATGTTTCTAATGCTTTTCGAAACTTTGATGTTAGTCCGGAGAGTCTAAAAAAAAAGTTTTGCAACTCCACATTTATTTAGTTATTCTAAATCCACTGAATAGACATTCACTGTAAACTATTTAATATCTTTTTTTTCCATCACTAACCAAGACGAACTGCTGCATTACGATTTCTAATTCGATTCAGAATTCTAGGCCTTGGTGATACTAACTTATTGTCATATGTTACAATAATCACAATCACTATACGATTATCATAGTAATTCCCGTTAAGATGCAATCAAATTTTTGCGTAAAAAACGGCGAATGATTATAAACCCATACCATATTTATTTGTATAAAACCGTCCATCAACATAATACCTATGTTATAACAAAACCTTAGACTTAGACTTGTATGGCAATTCATTTAACTTACTGATAGAAAGCACCACATAATACTCCGACCCCCAGTAAACCAAAAGCAACAAAATTTCTAAACTTTGCCGCTGGCGTGCCTTTAATTTTCCTCGGTTTCCAATTTGCTGTGTCTATCCCTATTGCCATTTTGTTTTGGTCAAATCATAGATTAAAAACATGAAAGTTTTATATCAAATCTGAAGTAAATTGATAAAAGTAAGCAATATTTGTCATGTTATGCATTGACCTCAGGATAGATTATATAACTTATTTTTTAACTGTACCTCTGTCAATATTATAAAAATAGCGCGGACGCGTATATACTCAGCCAACTATAATTAACATTAAAGACAATTTATGAACAAAAAACATTTGAACTATGTAGCGTATCAAAGGTAGCAATGTATTATATCGGAAAATTGTTATTTTTTTATTATAAGTGAGACTTATTCAAAATGTTATGCTTTTTAGTATTATTTATATTGACAAAAATTTCATTTTGAGTTATTAAAAATACCATGAAACCAGAGATAATATGCATATAGAGGGGAGTAGCCATAGCCATAGGCATGCCGTGAGTGCGAGCGTCCAACAAATGAAAGAGACAAGATGAGAGACTTATACTTCTCTTTGTCTAATCACACATAAAATAAGACAGATTGCCTCATTTGCTTCCTCTTTTTCTTTACCTCCAAACCGCAAGGTGTTATAATTTAGAATGTTGAATTAAAATATTTAGAATGGCAACCGCATTTTATTTTAAAAATTTCACTGAACTTCGAACTGAGACTATTTATTAAGTTTTAATCATTTATAATTAACCATCATTTTCTATAAGCTTTTTCTCAGAGTTTGTGGCTGGAAGTGGTTAACTATGTTAACCCACCAGCTGTCTTCTACACCTTTTGTGAACTCCCTGATAAATCTATAGTTCAGGATGAATATCTTCTCTTCAAGGTCTGATTGGACACTGAAAGAAAAAAAATATTAGCAATCCAGTAGCATAGTATAGCATCCCATAGCATTAGCAATTTTGCACTACAAAGTGCAAAATTAAGTTTTATGTTGAAAAATGTATGTTCCAGTCAATGATAATAATTATTCCTGACACAAATGTGGGTATATTCACTATGTACATAATATTTGTACTATAGTTATACAAACGTGTTTGTTATGAATCTATACTAATATTATAAAGCTGAAGAGTTTGTTTGGTTGAACACGCTAATCTCAGGAACTACTAGTTCTACTGGTAAGACCACTTACCATCAGGTGGCTCGTCTGCCTGTTGGCTAGGCTAAATGTTTAAAAAAAAATTGAGAAGGTGTAGAACTTTGCCTATAACAATATTGCAATATACTTTCAACAATGTGGTTATGACTTTATCACTTACAAGTTTATGAAATACTTTTAAACTGCTCTGTGGACCTTTGTAAACTGCGATTGACATGTAATTTATAGATCATAGAAGTATTGTAATTACATATATTTGTTTATTTAAGAGGTTATCCCTATGGTCATTACCCTAGAGAGATCGGAGGTGCATCTCCAGCGTCCTGCATTTGTTTAAATCCTTTTAAAACATGATAGCACATTGTGATCTCCACCCAGCGCTTTTCTGATTCATCGAACATCACACCTACCTGCAAATATGAGGATGATTTTAAAATAAGATGCAAACAAAATTTTTGAGATAAGCTTAGATATAGCTTAGATATAGGTTAGTTGAACCAAATGCATGGCAACACATACCATTTGGGCCTATAAGAATTTACATACTTTGCCACAGTATTTATTTATCGATTCAACTGAGATTAAGGGATATAAAATATTGGTTTTTAAATAAAAAATAAATGAGTAAACTGACCTGATAAGGGAAACAATAGAATATATCATCTTTATTAACTGCCAGCAACTGTCTTTGTGATACAGACAATTGTGAGACCGCCGACTTCAACGCTGAGATCGCATCTTTTTCCACCAGACCATCCAGCGCTTTGAAATCACTACTTTGGAGGCTTTCTGAAACAACCTGACAAAAAGTGTTAGGGATATTGAAAGCTTAAAATTCATTTCATCACTCATTATATATTGAATGATTCTGTGCATTATTTAGAGTCATTTAAATTAACCCTGAATGAATATGTGTATTTATGGATAGAAAGTTATGTTGTATTTACAACAACAGTTAAGTCTTATGGTTTAGCATAAGTGTTCTAAAAAAATGTTGAATTTATGCAAATGTTGCAGTAATATTTTATAAGAAATTGAGGTACTTTAGACCTTAAACACGGGTTACCAAATAACCATGTGTATCAGAAAATAAAAGTGTCTTTACATGACACAAGGTAATATGAATAGCTGACTAACAACTATCATTAGTTGGAGAAGCAAAGAATATAGAGCTGTGTCAATCTCGTTCTGTTTGAAAAACATTTGCTACTCCACTGGGCAGACTGTTTGTACATTTTAAAAGATTAAAAAAGTTGGGTGTAATTATTATTTATCAGTAACGAAGTTATAATACATTGTGGTTTTACAATGAGCCCGTAACTAAACATAAAGTGACGATATACCTGAACGGCATGTTTTGAAGCTTCTATAAATTCGTGTAAGCTAAATTCTTGATCGAAATAAGGTCTGATGATAAAGTTCGCAAACATCCAATTTTTAATGAACTTAATGAAAGACGGCCAAACTACGGGCGGAAATTCCATTAACTGGGGCAGTCTCTGGGCTCCTGATGCACCTGTTCGGTCGTCGCAGTAATTTTGAAGTTGTATAACAGGACATCTTGAGGTTACAGGAATTAGTAATTTTTTGTAAGTAATTCTGTCACATAACCTAAATGTTCTGCTACTTAAAATCTGTCGAAAAGCCAAGTTCATATTTCGCTTTTTTTAAGACGTTCAACTAAATATATGAGAGCAACAAAACATGAATTGCAACTTCTTAGAAATTAAATATAAACATAAAATAAAACATTTGTTTTCTCCAAATTTTCGGATTTTTAAACTGTCAATTTGATGATTGGCATAGAGCAAATACTTTGAATAGGTTCAATTTCGTGATTGGTCATTTGTACAATATCTGTTTTGTCATTGGTTAGAATACATTTGCAGCTATATTGTTTTTTATTTAAGGACGCGAAGATTTTTTACATACAACTTATTATTATTCAATTTTTAATTCAAATAAACTATATCATGATTTAAATTTAGTTCGTCATGAAATCGCTCTAACTATTTACAAAACCAAAGCAGTTATTAAATATTTTTATAATGAGAGAATTTTTAAGATTCTAATATTTCGCTATGTCCATTACATTCGATCAAAGATAATGGAAGCACAATAGAGATATTATACTAGAGCGTATACAGATATTATAAATGTGTCCATCGAAAGAAAGAAAATGAGTCTAACTATCAGTATCTCTTTTTTATGTGCGATTAGACGAAGGTAAGTATAGGTCTCTCATTTCAGTCTCTTATTATTAAGTTAGACATTTGCATTCACAGGCCTGCCTAAGGTTCCCCTACTCTAGTATAATATCTCTATGGTAAGCACATTGCTTATGCTGTTGTCAAATTGTTTGAAAATCGGAAGTGGAACAATTTTGGTCAAGTTGTCACTAATCACAAATAACAGCCGGTCGTCGATGTAAGAAATATTTCACGAACAAGTAGTTCCGAAATAACCGCCAAAATGGATGATCAAGTCTGTCCACGCTGTAAAACTACAAAGTATAGAAATCCATCTTTGAAATTGATGGTGAACGTATGTGGCCATGCTTTGTGCGAAAGCTGTGTTGATTTGCTGTTTTTGAAAGGTACGTGATTTATTCTTTTGTTTTTTGTATTATAGAATTGTTGCTCGAGATAATCATGTTTTAAATCACATAGCTTGTCTTACTAATTAGACCGTGACGGTTTGTACGGGTACTGGATGTACTGGTACTTGTTGAAAACCAAGATGCTGAAGCATTTATCAGACTCAGTCTAATTTAGTAAAAATATTCATCATGTATGGACTCAATAATTTGAAAGTATAATAATTGGTAATTTCAATTATGTACTTTTACAGGGTCCGGGTCTTGTCCCGAATGTAATGTACCACTTCGTAGAAGTAATTTTAGGGTACAGATATTCGAAGATCCTATGGTGGAGAAGGAGATAGACATTAGGAAGAGAGTCCTCAAGGATTATAATAAAAAGGAAGAAGATTTTGCAACTATAAGAGAGTATAATGACTATTTAGAAGAAATTGAAACTATAGTGTACAACCTAGCCAATAATATAGATGTTGTCGGAACGAATAAAAGGATAGAACAATACAAGAAAGAGAACAAGGATGTTATTATGAAAAATAAGGCTAAACTTGGTAAGATTACAATCTTTAAGTATCATCAAATAAATGTGTAATGCCCTCAATTTCTCACCCAATACGTTGTGAAGTAGTGAAGGATAATATTATGAGGAAATCAGTAGAGTACTTTATAATTTTTTTTGAGGTGTGTGATGTCTACCAATCTGAACTTGGCCAGTGGTATGGATATTGGTTTAAAAGCATTTTATTATAAATGGAGACACAAGTCCCGCAGAGCACTACAACGGGGTCAGAATATGGAATATTTGTTTTGATAGAATATTTGCTAATGTTTCAGGTCAAAAAGAATTGGAATTAGAAGAGATATTAGAAATAGAAAAGCAGATGGAGGAACTGAGAAGAGCGGAAATAGTGAGAATGGAACAGGAGGCGAAGAAACAGAAAATTAGGGAGAAAGAGGCACTCATCGATGAGCTCATGTTTGCTGATGGAGATGCAAAAGATATATTGAACACATTTGCTCAGACAATTGCCAATAAACCGGAAGCGGAAATTGTTCCCGTTGTACCGAAAGTATGCCATCTTTGACACTCTTTTTTGACAATCATTTATAAACTTCTGATCATTCATCAACTTTGAGAGGTTGATGATGTTTTAGAACATTTTCATAACAGCTATATTGTTTTGGGTCCCTATAGTCAGGGCTGCCCAATATCTGACTTTAATTAAAGCAATAATAT
>DWGJ01005555.1:0-10275 GCA_018246895.1 Aspitha aspitha aspitha
AACGTTCATTGTTTACATTCTGGTTGTCAATGTCAAACAAAAAGTCCAAAGAAATGTCAAAGAATTATTTTTTATTAAGGTCGAATTTTGACCAGTAGGCGACCACTAATGTATATTAATACACAATTATACTAGTTTAGTCTCGCTACATGGAGGAGACAATAGGCGTGTTAGGTTGCGCGTTAAGACGATTCTACATGACGCGGAATGAGACTTCAAATTGACACCGACTTGACTGACTGTCGAGTGGTAACAAACACTGACTGCAAACCCGGAGGTCCTGGGTTCTATTCCCACCCGACACACACATTTGTGTGTGCACCACATTTGTTTGTTCTGTGTTTGGGCGTAATAAAAATATCTATATAAGTACTATACATATTCTATGTATTTTGTATATGTATGTGTATCAGGTGTCCGGTCACCATTCACAGGCATTAAATTGCCTAATTAGGGATCAGACAGCCGCGTTTTGAATTGTCCCCCAGTTGTTGTTATTATTAGTAATTACTATTTCGCTTATTTCTACGTCTTAATAGTTTCTTATTGTTTGTTTCTCGATAGGTAAATTTTCGTAAATTTCTTTATGAGAATCAACAGAGATCTTAAACCACAGACCACATATACACTGCGACCTTGACTTTGTGAGGTGGCGCGGGAAATGATCGGTTTCCGTTCACGTCCGTCCGTTATGTTGGCAACATTGCTATTAACAGTCAACAACATTATGTAACTTCACTTGGAAATACACTGATCTACTAATATTATAAAGCTGAAGAGTTTGTTTGGTTGAACGCTAATCTCAGGAACGAATGGTTCCAATTGAACGATTACTTTTGTTTTGAATAGTCCATTTATCGAGGAAGGCTATAGGCTATATAACATCACGCTATGACTAATAGGAGTGGAGAAGCAACGAAAAGCATTAGTTTAATCTTCCGTTTTCCGTGTAATTTTGTATAGTATTCATAGCGTGACGTTCTTAGTATTTTAGTAGATAGTTTTCTAGTTAACACGGGTGAAACCGTGGGGCACAACTAGTTATTACATACGCCACGAGTTCTTATGATATAGCGTAGTCATCAACGCGGCGAGAACGCAGCTTAGACCAGTGGCGCTCAACCTTCACACCTTTCAGGACACCGCAGCCCTCTAAGCTACAATGCCTTAAAAATTTTATATTAGCAATGGCAATTTGCAGCATAATTGTGGCAAATTATTTTTAGCCGCGAAAGAAAGCGGATGTTGTATAAAAAATCTATACTTATAATATGTCTGTCTGTCTGTATAACCGTTATAGAAACAAAAACTACTCGACGGATTTTAACGAAACTTGGTACAATTATTTCTCATACTCCTGAGCTGGTATAGTATACTTTTCATCACGCTACAATCAATAGAAGCAGAGCAATTAAGGGAAATTTTGGGAAAAAGGGAGAAGTTACTCCATTTTTAAGCTCCTACATCCATTAAATAGTGGAGAAATACTGTTTTATACCCCGAAGTCGGGGCGGGCCGCTAGTAACAGAATATGTTGGGAGTTTTTTCGAAGGCTTCCTCTCCTAGTACACCATAGACCTAAGGGCGGGGTCAATTGTCTTGTTCGACCCCATTTTGCTTCACTGAACCTACTTTCACCGATTCTGGTACTTAAATTTTTTTTATTTGGTTATTTTCGTATTGAACACAAGCCTTTTGGTAGATCCCTACTTTATCTCTCTGCCTTAAAGGTCATCTCTCTTTCATCTCCCTTTACATTAATGTCATCAGAGAGTCATTTTTCTTTTCAAACTTTCAAACGTGACCAATGTCATTTAAGGTTTGAAGGTTGTAAATTTTGTTTTACTATCAGATTATTTACTTAACTTCTAGCCTGAATTAAACATGTAGGTATTTTTAACACAGCAAAATCTTTCTGTGGCTGTTTGCACTTGTTATATAACTTTTCGCATTCTTTAAATGTCCTCGTATGTTTTACGACCTCGTATAACACGCGTGAAGCCAGTTGCTTTTTTTTCATAAAAATGAAGAAAAAGCTGCGTAAATGGAAAAATAAAAATTTAAAACGTCGCCTACAAGCAGCGGAGGCCTCGAGCGCTCTCAGTGCACCCGAGACTAAGGAGGATGTAACCTTAATATGTTACACTACTGATGGTAGAGTCACAGAAATGTAGAGCTTGCTTTTGTTAAAATAAACTTAGCTTTTTATTTTTGCAAAATAAGCAGTATGTGTGAATACTTACAGGTCGTTATTTAATTATACATTTCAAAGGTGAAAAATATCAACGTTAGCCTATATATTATCTTTATCTTTGTATTTTATTAATTAAAAAATTGGTAAAACAATAAACAAGAAGCATTCTTTAACGATTATATCAACGTATTTCATTTTTGTGATTACAACACAGATCACGGTAATCAACATTTTTTTCATCAATTTTTAATCAAATAAAATCCTTTCCGTGGTGGAGCCTTGAAGGTTGCCATTAATTTCTCTTACGTACAGTATGGGTTATATGTATTATATTAAGTTATACAGCATAATACATATAATATAATAAAGTGCGGCGCCCGCAGCGTATCGTGGTACATTATTATGTGTTTTACGACACTGGGCTTGGCACCAGGCTGGGTGTTTGTTTGGAAAGTTTGTCGGGATATGAGTCACCAAATACACATATTTTCTGTAACGCACTACGAGTATTTCCCCAATCTGGTGGTTTAGTGGTTACCCAACTCGATTGCTGAGTTGGAGATTGTGGGATTCTCACTCAGGATAAATCTCTAGCCTACCTGGGTGTACAAAGTTATCTATATAAGTACAGCCTAGTGTTGGGATCAGATGGTTTTTTTGTAAGTTGTCCCGCCTGTACTTCGATCATATAGCAAAGACTGTATAGAAGCCTTTCCAATGTTATTATACATACGAAAATATTTTAACGTTGATAGCCAATTCATAAATCTTCATACGACACAAAATATTGCGATCACATATTACTAAAATATTTATTTAGTTTCTGCCAGCCCTCAGATAACTTGCTGGTTATCTTCTCTACGGGGCCGGGACCTCCGCAGTGGCGCGGAGGCCCTGCTAGTAGAACGGTCTCTCCGGGCATTAATTTAACTACTTTATCCGAGGATAAGTGAGAAGTCGGAGAGTAACTCGATCCTCCCGAGGAGGTAGCTATTGTCATTTCAGCTGGTAGCCCTGGGATCTTCAAAAGCTGGACTTCACTCTGGTCCTGGCCAAAATTGGCTACATAGAGTAGGGATCCGGTACCGCCCCATTTTAGTATTGCTAATGAATCGCCGAAGCATTTAATCTGAAAGTATAGAAATGGTTAACGTTAATCTGTGGATGTAAACTCCGTTGCTACAGATTCGATTCTAGAAATTCTCATAGATATAAAGGTAGATTATATCTGCTTAAAATTTTCTGTTGTCTTATAAGAAACAAAAGACCTGCAGCGAGGCATGAATGTCACACTGCACAGTATCATAAGGTGGCAGCGGGTCTTGATTGTTGTCTTTGGAGTTCGCTTGCCTGCGATCTCGTTTACGTGACATTGTTGGACACGAGTCTGAAGCAACATCCGCCAAGTTCCATCGCGGATTGACAGAGATATGGAGTACTGGTTGATCCATGTGTGAGGGAGCAACTTATTATTTGTTAATGCTGTATACCTCTATATGTGGCCCGTTAGCTGGCGACTTCCTCATCGCCGCGGCCACCCTGACCTTGCTGACGTGGCTGTCTTCGTTTCCGAATTCAGTTTTTGCATTTGCGTATCTATAGTTGGGTGCGAGCGGCAGCCAAGGTTCGCCAGACGTGAACCCCGCGGATGGCGTATTGTCCCAGGGGAATGGGGCCGCTGAAGATGATCCAGGGATTGGCCAGCACTTGGAATTGGAAGCCCATTCGAGGATGGTGTCGGCCGCCCCCAGTTCATCCCCTTGTTGAATGATCGCTGCACCCGGCAGCACGAGAGTTAGAATGTTCAGAGCATCCACCACGTCACTGCCGAGTCTCGTCGTGACACGACTTTGATTGGTAGAACTTGTCTTGAATGTAAAATGTTAATCCAAATTAAATACATGAGTGCAAAATAAATACTAGCGGTCGAATACCTATATTACTGTAGTATTTATCGTTTGTATTGCAGTTACATCGCAAGATAAATTTTGACTTACGAGGATAAAGAAGAAAGTGACTTTTGCAATTTTGGCAAAAGTTTCATTTGAATTTCTAGCCTTTTTATACAATAATAATTTGTTTCATTATTTTGATCTTTATTACAAAATATTTACTTAGCTATTTTTAATCTAAGTTCAATAAATATTAGATAAAATTGTTAGAATAAATGCTCTTCCTTATTTAGCAATCAATTTGGTACACGTTTAGCTTGTTCATGTCATAGTGTATGTCCATTAAAGGTAAAGGGCGGAAGGCATCGCCAACAGGAACATTCGACGTGGCATATTTACGGAGCTCACCGGCCAAGCGGGGCCCGTATCTTGTGGGCTGTACAACAAGGCGGCGTGCAGGGCCAGTGCCAACTGCGGGCCGGTGGTCTTCGTTGGCGTCGCCGGAGCGCAACTTATCACCGTATTGGCACCCACTCCACCGTTCCCGTAATATCCCGCGGCGGTTGCTGGCTCTACAGAGGACTCAACTAAGATTACCCTGCAAAAATATTTGAGAAGATATTGGTGCAATATCGGCCCGCCATGTTTGCGCTTCAAACATATTGGAGACGTTTTACTTATCTCGGAGGATACGAGCAATATTAGAAATTTTGCATTGTAGGTACTCGTATATACTTCCTACAGCGATGTACTGCTATAAGATTGTATTAAAGTAGTTGATTAACTTGTTTATTACTTTTGTTGTCATTGTTAAGAGCGAGACGAAACTATTAAATTAATACTAAGTAGCTTAAAGTTTTACTGATACTCGTATATAAGACTCAAATACAAGACGAATTTCCGGTATGCTCGGTGGGGTACTGAAAGCGAAATAAGCTTACGGAGTGTCCAGATTAACGCTTCGAGCACAGCTTATGACTTCCGCAGCCAACTTTCTCAGTAGTTGGTACCCACATTTCGGATCCCTTGGAAAGTCCGGATTTATCAGAACACCCGAAATTCCCAGCTTGAGCCAAGTACATTGAGCCACGGCTAAAGCCGCCATAACGCCTTCAGAACACAAGTTTAGGACCGCCTCATTGTTGGAACTGGCCCAGAAAGCACTCCGCTTTTCATTCCATATCCATTTGTCAATTCCATCTTGCACCTGGTTGTTCGAATTACAATAAATATAAAGTTTTAGTCTTAAGGTATAATATTCTAGGAATATTGCGAATTTAAATTTGGGGAACAGTAAAATAAGTTTTGCTGAATTCAACGAAATTAAGCTATTTTATAAAAGAATACGAATGTCGGAACAATCTCTTAATGTCAAAACTTCGGTGCTCTCAATTCTCAAGTAGGGTATTCTGAAAGTCGTCGTATTGAAGATTCTGCTTTTCGTTCATCTCTTTTAAATATTACCCTTAAAGTCTTCATAAAAAGTAAAATTTAACCCTTCTTACCTCAGAAGGTTGATCTGGCTGTTCGTCTTGCCACAGGATCCAATCATCGATACCTATTTTATGTTCCAAATTATCTTTGAACCATTCCGATTCCATACTAACAGTTGGTACACGCAGCGTCACGATGACTTTGAGCTCTGTAATGAAAAATATAACTACTGTAATTGAACACTGGCAGTAGTATTAAACGAACCATAACAGTTAGTAATCACCGTATATGTCGGTACATTTAATAATAAGCACTCATTTCTCTGGTGCTGTATTTGAATGTCACTGCAAATATCTTTGTATTTAGTAGAATTAATTAAATATGTACCTACATTGGTAATGCCATTGAAAGTGATCTAGATAATTTTAAATGAGTTTTCGACGACCATAATGCATTTTAAACTTACAACGAAGATTTATTCGATATTAAAGCGGTTAAATGTATAAAAATTATTCTAATTCAAAATCTATACTTTTAATATTATAAAGCTGAAGAGTTTGTTTGGTCGAACGCGATAATCCCAGGAACTAGTAGTTCAAATTGAAAAATCATTTTTGTGATGAATAGTCCACTTATTGAGAAAGACTATAGTCTATATAATATCACGCTATGACTAATAGGAGTGGAGCAGCAATGACAAATGTTGCAAACACGGGAGAATATTGAATTCCACGCGGGCGAAGCTGCGGACACAGCTAGTTATATATATGAATAAAGGCTTACCCAGTTTCTTAGCTTTCTCTAACACCTTATTGAATGCTTCCAAGCCGCCGTACCGCGGGTCCACTCGAGTCAGATTGAGGGTGCCGGGGCTGGCGCAATCTTCGCTTCGAGCGGAGAAAGGGGACAGGATTACTGCGTCGGCTCCCAGCGCCCGGATGTAGCTCATCTGTTTTGCTACCCCTTTTGACATAATTTGAATCTTAGATCCTTAGCAATGTTACCAAAGAGCTATTGAAATGTTTGATTTGATTGGAAAATCTATCAAGTTTCAACTAATATTTATTTTTATTAGCTCTACGTGTACATTTGGGCTTATTTTAACAGCTTTCCATTGTTAATGTAAACTCGTTTATGAATAATAGCATATATATTTCTACATCTACGATTATTAAATTAAATGAATTCAGGATGGATGGACCTGATAAATTAATGGATCGTGTCTCACCTTGTAAATCTCCTAGACCATCGCCATCAAAGTCCTTGAAAGAATCAACCAGAACTCTATAAAATACTGCATTAGTCCACCATGGTGCCACCGTAGCACAAATCAACTGCAGCAGCGCTGCTAACACAACCGCATTAGACCACATCGCAACTGAAATAGACATAATTAATAGTACATACGATACGCCAGGGCCTTCATGAGCACAATAATGAGTAACCATCATGAAAATTATGGAGTGGAACCGATATGTTTTACACAGTCTTTTTGATTGTTGAAACACTCTGAATCGGCATCAAAATCTTTTTTGCTTAAACAAAGGTTACATAAGTTATCACATATGTAGCTAATATGGATGCAAAAGTGATAATTCTATTGGCTATTAGCAAATGAATACGAAAAAAGTTATAAAAAGATACTAGAATCCGAAATACGGATCAGTCCTCCGCTGGTGAAAACATCTATCGACCAAATAACCCCGTTCAAACAGAAGGTACCTAGACCTGTATATCTGCACTTGTATAAAAAGACAATCAATTTTTATGGCAGGTTTTTTTTTAATAAAGCGTGACATACAATTTTAAAATTACAATTCAATTAATGAATGAGCGTAATGTGAGCGAATCGACATTTATGTTCCTTAAATAACTCGGTTCTTATCATTTTACACTGATATACTCGCGCATGCCGCAGTTAGTACGAAAACTAAATATTAATAGCGGTTACAGTAAATAAAACCGCAACGCAGCAAACACGAGAGATCGTTAACCACGAACGCGCGATGTTTACAAGTATCTATTAACCTGTATTCCATTCATTGGGAGTTCCGAAGTGGTCTATTCACAAACTTTCCTGCAACAACCTCTATGGGTGATCGGAAAGCATGAGTTACTTCGAGAATTCGCTTTTCACTCAATAGCTGCATGAACGTTCTTTCCAGAAAATTTGTCTCAACATTCATCCGTATTGAAGTTTTAAAATTCCTTTTCTCGGTCTTGTTCCTCTCTTGCGGCAACTGTTCCTTCACTTTGAATATCGTTACTCCGCCCGTTGAATGTAATATTTAACAGTTCCGTGAAATCAGCTTCATATCTGCTACGCCGTTAAGCGTATTTATCATCGCTGAATATTCTCTTTGAAAAGTCCTACGTTTCATTTTATAAAGGCTCTATCAGATTTAGAATGTTATCGGATCAGTCTGTAGATATAACAATATTTTAGCAGTATTCGATTTGTACCAAACCAGTATTTGAAATTTTTAAAATGAAACTCTTGGGTAACGTGAAAACGTATTTTGATCTACTTTTTGAAGGCGGATTTGCTTGTCACCAGTAAGAGCCGACCCTTAAACATTTTATTCAGCGACTGCCGACATTTCGCAACACCCATTCAAAAATTCCGAGACAAAAGACCACTTTTCAGTATCACGAAGCGAATGAAATGGCTACCTGACATATAACGATGAGGTCGGGACCGCACGCGTCGGCGTAATTAAAATTGGTACAGATAAAAAAGGTCGGCGTGTAAATCCTGCGGATCTGCAAATGAGAATGTCGGGTCATGTTCCGAACGCCTTTGTAGCGGCCAGTAATGAAACAATAATATTGCGGAACAGTGATCGTACAAAGGTTTGTGTTGTGCTACTTCATATCTACAGTTTTGGAAGTACCTATTACGAAATCCGTCCTACGTTGATAGAAATTGCTCGGTTTTGCTTCCATTTTCAAAATCAGCTTCTGAAATCTTACCCTTTCACAATGATAATTTGCTGTTATTTTTGAATTGATGGCGAAGTACAAAGTTATTTATAGATTAGAACTTCGCGTTATATAAATTCTGCAAAGCCGCAAATGAGAAAAGTCGGCGCACGTTTCGAACGCCTTTGTGTTGGTCTGCAATGGAACAACAACACCAGGAAGAACCAGAACTCCTTTGTTCGGTTCACTGCTGGACGCAAGATTGATTTGCAATTTGAGAGTCCTGAGCTTACACCGCCACTTTTCAATCGATTTGATTGAAATTGGTTTGTTTAGGTTTAGCAGCGAACTCGTGTGTTCTTTTTAAAACAGTTTCTAGGACTTTTGAATAATATCTGCCTAAGGATAACCTAATCTTGAAGATTTCTGTTATCTCTATAGCACTATAAGCTTGTAACTCTCTACAAACGACTGCCCATCTAAGTGCCGATCGCGTTGTTTAAGTTAACGGATCTCTTGCTACTTGCAGCTGTCTTAGTGTAATTACGCTTCTGCTACTAATTACCGTGAGCAACTATTCAGTAATATGATTGTTGCTGTTTCGTCACTATCAGGATGAGTCGCATTCAAGATTTTAGTTAGAAATCTTGACAGTGTTTCATTGTTTTAAGGTAATTTAATTTAGTATATCTACCTGTTTGAGCCATTTGGATGATGATATTTTGTAGACCGTTGTCTTTATATGCAATAGGGATAGTTCATAAATAGTAACAAATTGGAGTCTGTCATATTTTCCAGTGTTCTTTGATTGTAAGTGACAATATCACAGTACAATGACTTGAATGGTACCAATATATTTGAAGCCAGTCCAATAGAAGCAGCAGGCGCATGCTACGTAAGCGTAGAGCAATTGATACGACTTCCAGATATTGGATTCTTGATTACGGAGCTAAGAATACCAGCTAGGAAACTTTCGGAGCTCGAAATATACGATTTGCTTCATTTAGTTCAAAACTATAGCAAATTTGCATAAAATACTACAGGAAACTGAAATGAAGCTTCGAAATAATTATTTTATTCTAATTGTGATTATATTATGGTGTATAAATCTTAAAAGAATATTGAAATAAATTCAAAATAAAAGTGTGATTATTTTTCGATTTTTGATATCGTTTGTGTCTGTTTTGTTCTCATTTTGAACCGAGTAAGTGTTTTTAACTCCAATTTACCAAAAATAACCCACCAAAAGTCACAACCGAGACACATACCTAATGTTTTATATAGACTTTTGAAACTTCCTAATGTTTAAAGTGTCCTTAACTAAATCTGTATTGTACGAACATTCGAATCTGTCGTTTTGGATCGCAGGCTAGAACAGAACTGCATCGTACACACGTCAGCTTATGCGGTAATTAGTGTCAAACGCTGCATTACAGCGAAACCGCTTCCTGCGCGTAACGCCCCCCGGCACGTATTGGAAATGTGTCACAGAGCACAATGTACTACTACTATTATATCCGGATACAGTTTTGCGGCTAAACACACGAATAAATTCATTTATTGCTTGGTTAATACCTACTTTGTTTATTTATTACTGCAAATAAGAAAATTTATGTCACAAAGCGTATACATATACCTACGAGTATCTTCTCGTATATAAAATAAATGTTTGTTAGTATGTCCTTTATAGAATCGTAAACTATGCATTGGATCATATCATGATCTTTAGCACAGTTGTTGTGCATGAAGCTTTCTCAGTTGGTACGACCAATTTTCGACAGATGGCGCCACTGTCATTCCAATGAATTTATTTTAGTTGGTGGCGTAGCAACG
>DWGJ01005556.1:0-10274 GCA_018246895.1 Aspitha aspitha aspitha
AATTCGTGCTTCTCAAACACAAGAGGAAAGAGAGGCAGCCCGTGAAACGGCTAGGTCAGAAACGGCATTCATTGACTATTGAGCGGTACGAAGTTCGCCGGGTCAGCTAGTTAAGAATAAAAAAAATAACAAAAAGTAATACCTGAGCGAGCAGGTGTACGGCCTCGTGCGTCGCCTGCACGGAGAGCGTGTAGAGCGCGGCGAGCGCGGGCGGGCGCGGCGCGCGGCGCAGCATATGAGCGCGCGCGCCGGCGCACGCGTGCCGCATGTCCTCGAGCGAGGGCGTGCCCAGCAACTCCGTTATCAACTCCAACTGGAACAGTACACATTTATCAACGTCTTTTAACATAATAATAAACTTACAGCAGGAAAGTTTATTATGCTCCTTTCTTTTAATACAAATAGGCTAGCATTTGGCCACTATCTCGCCTGGTGGTAAGCGATGACGTGGCTTAAGGTGTAGCATGTTCGCCTAGTAGATGCCTATTCACTCTTTGTCTTTGTCTCTTTCTTTTTTTCTTAAATACTGATTAATTGTACACCGCTACCCCTCTTTTTCTCCTTGTCTTTGCTATACTAGTACCCAAAGGTCGTGCGATAGAGATCGCTTCTTAGCGATAAGACCGCCTTTGCTGCACACACAAATGTTTGTCCCGGGTGGGAATCGAACCCACGACCTCCGCTTTTGCAGTCAGGGTCTCTAACCACTCGCACACGAGGCCAGTCCTGTATGAATATTGTCAACTATTCTGTCATAGTATAAGGTTAGGTTAGGTTAGTCATGAATGCATCTCTATAAACCTGCTGTACTGGAGTCTGCGCCTGGAAGAGGATCCGCCTGCCGAGCAGCTCGCCGAATATGCACCCCACCGACCACACGTCCACCGCCGCCGTGTAGTGGTTCGCGCCCATTAGGATCTCGGGAGCCCTGGAAATGATAACCATGAGTTATATTAATAAAACAATCACACCATCGAAGCTTTAAAGGTAGAACACAGGCTCGCCGGACATACCCAATCAGAACATGTATCAAAAATTAAAAATGTTTGATGAAGATAAGAAAGCGTCTTTCGTTGAAGATAACTCTCTCCTAATGCTGTAATTTCAGCACGATTACTCACGAATAATCACATGTTAATTCCAAAAACTCAAAATCTGAATAGCTTGTAAAAAGAACTGTTCATAATTTGTTATAACATCCTGGAGATACAGTCACATTGCCTGCTCTATCTAAATATCGAACAGATCAAACGTTGGTCGCCGTATTTCAAATCACTCTGAGAAGTTAAGAGTTACCTACAGATTCACTGATAACTACCATCGCTCAAAATATCACTATTATTCGTCTCAACTATACGAAAAATATCAGCAACATGTATATAATAAGTCGGCCTAGCAAACAAGGAAACACAATGCCCCATTATTCGCGGACGTCTTGCACTGTTTACCTTGAGAACAAAGGGCGGGGGGAGGCCGGGGCGCTCTTCCCGCGAGACATAAAGGGTTGGACGTAAATAATTCACACCTACGTGTTGAACAACGCGGACAAGATGCTATGAGCGTTGTTCCTTTGTACGAATGTTGTGAGGAAAATGTTTTCCTAGAATTTGACGTCACGATCTATCTATACTTATAATAAATCTGTAGAGAGGTCAATTCTGTACATGAAATATATTTCCAAAATAAGTATCAGGGGTGATTAGGGATCGATACTGATGCCAAAAATGCAATCAGTAAAATTTCTGTCTGTCTGTCTGTCTGTATAGCCGTTATAAAAACAAAAACTATGCGACGGATTTTAGCGAAACTTGGTACAATTATTTTTCATATTCCTGAGCTGGGTATAGTATACTTTTCATCACGCTACAATCAATAGGAGCAGAGCAGTGAAGGGAAATGTTGGGAAAACGGGAGAAATCACGCTATTTTTCAAGCTCCTACATCCATTAAATAGTGGAGAAATACTGTTTTGTACCCGTGCGAAGACGGGGCGGGCCGCTAGTCTCTAATAAAATTGCAATTAAAATAGAATTCTAACATTTACACATACGTAGTATTAATAAAGAGAATGTAAACATGTCTTACGGCCGTGAACCTTCATTCTGATGGTCGATGGTGATGATGATAACGGCGATGATTAATGTTCCAGACGCACGTCTTCCCACAAATACTTATATACATATACCGATGACAATATTTATATACACAGTACTGAAATACTGCATATATTCTGAGCTGTCCGATGGACATTATTTCATGTTGCAAAATGGATGTAATCCATAATACCGAATAATGTCTTGGCAGGAGACAATAACCACATTTAACCGGCTCCAACTGATTCAATATAGCACGAACTAAGTCAGTATGGTCCTTTGTTTTCCCATTTGTTATTACCCATAAAACTTTATGCGATCCTAGCCGAGACCGCAACGGTACATTTTCGAAATATTCCTTACGCTTCTTCCACGAGAAATATATTCCTCGTAAAGTGTTATAGCAGTTATTTATTAACAGACGAGATTGGAATATAAACTTTAGTTCTGATAAGTTTCAATATATGGCACGAAGTTTTTCTTGTGTACCTATCACTGATAGACGCCAGTCTCTGGGGCATATGTACTTTATAATACTCCCTTGGGGCAAAAACAACCTCAATGTTAAGGTACATACACACATACAAGATACAATACAGGTGATAAGCAATCTATACAAATTATCATAATAAAAAAGCCTATGCATTTTGTAGGACAGCACACTAAATAGCAACATGAAAAGAACTACCCATGCACTGTAGATGAAATTCAAAAAGATAGCGCGTAAACCGCTTAGCTCTCGATTAGATTAGGGCTACATAATTTTGTCGGGTATTAAATTAGTCAGAATTCGCACGGCGCGAGATGAGCTAGCCGTGGCCCACTTTCGTGATCGGTGGTCATCAGAGCAAAGGTCGTGCGGTGGCCCATTCATTCGCTGGCCGGCTAACGAATGCACCGTTCACAATATAATAATGTGGAGAAAACTCTAATTCATCGAAGCCAGACTGTAGGTATGTACGAAACCGGATAAAAATACTTCATAAAAACAACTACCTCATTCCGTTCGAGTGACCGAGTGAGATTAAAAACTACGGATTCATTCTATTCAACTACGATATTAAAGATGCAGTTAATAAACCTTGGAAGCCAAATTCAAAAGTCGTCTATACGAGAAATATTCGAACGTAAGCATATACAAAGCGACGCGTGTGAAAGTACACTAATTAAGCGGCGATATATGTATAATGAAATCGTCACACAGCCAGGTAACGAACTTTCTCACACGTCAACATGCCATCTTATAACGTTAACGATAATATTAACGTTAAAGTGTAATGAGATCGATAGCTATGTACGTCCCTTAGAATTAGAAGCTAACGATTAAAGTTTGAGTCCTGAACATTTCATCGAACTTTTATGGTCTTATTTCTTTGAAATACAGGTCTTTTTTCTATGAAATACAGGCCTGTCTTTGTGTACGATTGTGACCTCGCTATTTTCTTGTTGTATGCAATATTTGTGCACCGTATTATAACTACATAATTACGGCGTTTGAAAATAACGAATGAAATAGAACATATTCCAATATTACCAAATGTCCCGCTACATTCATCTACTGCAGACACAGTATATAGACTCTACCGTCTGCTTCCACTGTGTACAGAAGTTGTCAGTTTCGCGTAGTCGAATGCGCATTGAAACAAGTGAACACGTAAAGGCCTCGTGAATCTTCGGACAAATCTGTGCCTTTGATCGAAACAACGTGGAAACCGTAACTGCGTTTTGTAGAAACAAAAGCGGTCACTCGCCACGCCCGAGAACAAGTCACGGCTATTATTGCAGTGTTATTATACTATCATTTGTGTATTATGTTAATGTAATAAAATGCAGTAAAAACGAAAAGCAGTGATAAATAAGCCTAACAGTTTGAAATTCAACCTCCCACACCAATCGGTCCGGCTTATTACGTGCATTTTACAGCTAAAATTTAAATATCACTCTGTATAATGGTGAAGGAAAACATCGTGAGGAAACCTGCGCACGCTCGAGATGTTATAAAGTATACAATATTTTCTAAGGTGAGTGAAGGCTACCGATCCGCAGTTGGTCAGCATGGTAGACTACGGCCTAAATCCCTCTCGCTATGATAGGAGACCCGGTCCAGCAGTGCACCAATGAAAGGGGTGAAAAAATATTCAACCTCTATAAATAAATAAATAACTGGGGACAACTCCACACAGGACTGTATGATCCCAAATTAGGCAATTTAATGCCTGTGTTATGGTGACCGGACAGCTGATAAATATACATATATACATACGATATAGTACTTATACACAGACCAACAAATGTGCTCATCACCACAAATGTTTGTGCTGGGTGGGGAATCGAAACCACGATCTCCGATTTTGCTGTAAGGGTAACCACCACGGACCACGATTGTATTGTCCAATATCGTTCTCCCTCTCGAACGCTAGTGGTATATGCGCTCGCTCACCTGTAATACTGCGTCACGACCTCCTGCGTCATGTTCTTGGTGGCATCAGGCTCCTCGACGCGCGCGAGGCCAAAGTCGCAGATCTTGAGCACACAGTTGCTGTTCACCAGGAGGTTCCCGGGCTTGATGTCGCGGTGCAGGATGCGGGCCGAGTGCAGATACTTCAAACCTGCGATTTTGTAAAAAGTATTTTTTTGTAATATAAATAGCTAACGTTAGTATAACTGTAACTGGGGACAATTCCACACACGGCTGTCTGATCACAAATTAGGCAATTTAAAGCCTGTGTTATGGTCACCGGACAGCTGACACACATACATATATACATACGATATAGTACTTATATAGATATTTTTATTACGACCAGACAGAAACAGAACAAACAAATGTGTTCATCACACAAATGTTTTTCCTGGGTGGGAATCGAACCCACGACCTCCGGTTTCGCTGTCAGGGTCTCTAACCACTCGACCACGAGGCCAGTCGAAATTTGAATATAAATTGAAATATAACAGGCATTATACGAGTACCTACACGCTGCATGAAAATAAGTATTCACTACTTATACTATTCACTAGGCGCTCTGAACGTTCAGTAGAGAGATTACTTTATATAAAAAGAAAACTGATACAATACAAGCATAAATTGAACGTGTTGTACAACAAAAATTATGAAACCAAAAATAAATATTTAAATTTATATTCAAACATTTGACCAAAACAATCCGATTATCAAATTCCCTTGTGTGTGTTGTTTTATGTCGACGGATAAAATATTTATGGTCCCAACAAATAGAAGGATTAAAATGCGAATTAAAATCATAGCGGTCCCGTCATAGCGGGCGGGTTTGCCCAACAACATAACTGGATGTATGTATAGATGTCAAATACGATATTATAATTATATTTGTTTATCTTAGTCAAATTTTTAATTAAGAGATACACGTAACATGTTAAATAACGGTAAGTATTAGTATAATTGCGTACCTATGTACGTACATATATCCATATAGAGTTGCATCTTTAGTGAGTTTTTTAAGTAAACAAATATAAACTTGGAACGTGAGACAAATTCGAGACCATAGTAACAACGTGTAGGTAATACTGTGGGACATCTCGATTCGCAAGAGATTTATTTAAATAAAATGGCACGGATAAAAATAAAACAACTTTATTATTCTGATTTGATATTCATACAATAGTATTTGTATGTGCGTATCTTAGGGCAGGCGACAAGCGGGATTCTTTTTCAAGCTCTTTCTTTAATTATACATTAAATTGGATACTAATAAAAACAATTAGAACGATTGTCATATACATTGCGCATGTTTACCCCACATTAGGATCGGAAATAATAGGTTGGGAGGGGATAGAGAGTGCCGAAGTGTAAAAGGCTGTGATGTCACGGCCCCCTAAGCGTGTTTTTGAATACGCTTAATTTAATACGCTTCCGTATGTAATAACAAAAAAGTTGAACTTTTACGCGTCTCTTCCGTAAGTTGGTACCTATTTGAATGCGGGTCGTCAACCGGCGCTCGACCGACCGCAACGGAGGACCGCTAGGTCCTTGTTGCTCGGTTTGAAACGTCTACGATATTTGCCTTAGTTTACGAATCCTTTGTAATCTATTATACATAATATAAAACAAAGTTACATCTCGCCGTCTGTTCGCTTGGATCTTTCGAACTACGGTACTGATTTTAATGCGGTTTTCATCAACAGACAGAGTGATTCAAGAGAAACGTTTATATGTATAATACATGCAAAGTTACTCTGGCTTTACGCTTTCACGGCTAAACGCTTAGACGATTTGGTACGAAAATAGTTTGAAGCATAGTTTTAACCTAGGATATCTTTATACCAACATGACTACACACATTCAGGAAACAAATTTCGATTATCCCATATCTATGCTGTCAGCCGTTAATATGCACGTAAAATGTATATGTAGATACAGCAGTGGGCCTGTGTGATCGTTCCTCGCGCGAAGAACGGCCGCGCGCCGCCCGCAAGTCACTATCCCACGGAGTTTGCTTGTTACAGACAGATGTAGTTGGTTTCAATTAACGTAAGCACTCCAAAGCGGACCGTTAGGATAACATTGCACCCGAACGGAACACGTATGTAGGTAGGCACTGGTGCGTTTGTATGCCCGCTAACATCGCGGTGTGAAGTGTTATAACGAACGAGCTTTTGTTGAACACAATTAAATAGCATTAAAAATAATGACTTCTCTTTTTAATATACTCACTAATCATGTTTTTATTGGAATAACAAAATGATAACTCAATAAGTGATTACAATTATATACGAAACATGAATTTGTCTATAGAAACGCAGAGACAAAGAATTGAAGAGTTCAGAAATGGGAAATGGGACGTATATAATAAAATAAATCTATAAATTCCACTTCTAACGAACCGGTTGTTTCTTAGAAACACCGACTGTGTAAATTATCACAGGTACTCTGTTTCCGTACCGAGAATCGTGATGATACTTTAAATAACACGTCCGTCTCAAATTATATCTAATTACAAAGCGTTAGTAAATATCGCATTTGAAACGGAAACATAAATAAACAGAATAGCCATTTGACTATTTCAGTACCGAAAAATGCCTTTCAGCTCGCGAGGAGCAGGAACATAATTTACTTCGTTACATAATGATAATTTTTTTTAAATAAAAACATCAAACGAGACGCTGCTTCCAATTTATTTGGAGTTAACTGCAGAGACGTATTCGTATACCACTGCGAAAGCTGTCTGCAGCGACACTATCTGCTTGCTCGATTATAAGCATAGAAATCAGAACCCGCCTACTTAGACATATTGCGACTGATACCAGAAGCGAATTATAACGCCCTAACGGTACTCCGCTCGAAGACAACAGCCTCCTTTATTTGTACGGCATCTATGAGTCCTGAATAGCTGATCATCATAGAAAACTTGGCCTACACTGAAAACCAGTGGCCGTGGACTTCCGCGATGAGGCTGACGGTGGGTCCATTTCAACCAGCTTCTACAAAGTCTCCACGTTAATAATTATATTTATTGTATGGTTGTCTGTTTTTCTTGTGTGTTAAATGTTTGTAACCATTACCTGTGTTGTAGTTCGTTGGCTGAATAAATGTTTTCTTATTCCTATTCTTATTCTTATCATTCCTCGCGCAAGCACCCTATTTATTACAAACGAACGGAAAATGGCTACTTCACTTCTCCCACCTAACTAGCATACCCTAACATCACAATATCCAAATCTCTTTCTTGCAACGAGCAATAACCAGAATGTAGACATGCATTTTCGTACATATTGTAGAAATGCCCGTGCTGCCTACTGAAACAGGAAGCCTGTCTGACAAGAGGGATTTAGCGGGAGATAGATAAAGCTCGCTCGCATATCTGTTACGAACTACGATGTACCCGCTACGAAACATTGAGATATACAGAAAAGTTCGCAAAACTTGTTACACAATGTTAAAGCATGTAATTTCATTATTGAAACTGTTCAAGTTGAGGCTATGAGGATTAAGCATTTTGAATCTACACTGTAAACGCGGTCAGTGTAAAGGCGCCATAAACTGTAATAAAAGACATGATGAATAGAAGGAAATCATCTTTTTTTAAGTATAGTCTGAAGTGTCACTTGGGTAATTATTTCTTTGATGTCAAGCGGAAATACGATAAATAGATGCACAAAAGATTTATGGAAGTTATCTTTTCGTAGTATACACGAGTGACGTGTACTCGTATCTGTCACGGAGAATATTGGAAAGAAACGACAAGATAACGAAAAACATCCACATATTAATTCCCGAGAGGGTTTCACAAACGCAAAACATCACAACTAATGTGAAGTGTCTGTCTGTGTTTTCAAAATGACTGTGGTTTCTTAAGTGCTCATAGTTATTTACACGATAATAAAACACAAACTCTTTTGTTTACGTTTCGTCTGTCTGTTCGCGCTTATCTCTGGAACGGGTGAACCGATTTTAACGGGACTTTAACTGGAAGATAGAGGAGGTTATAGAGCAACACGACGGCTCCTTTTAATCCTGAAATCCCCAATGGATCAGAATTTAAGCGGGTAACCGTGGGACACGGCTAATACGTATACAATAAGTGAGGTAAGTACGTGTAGGTAAGGTTGGTGAACCACGAAGCAAGCAACCGCGGACACATTTCCATAATTCAGCTCGTTACTGCGAAGCAAGCTCCGATGATATCTCTCTCCGAGTCGTTGGATAAACATAATTATATTAATTAAAACCTCGCGCTGATTGGCTTACGTTGAACGTACCTATATTTCACACAAGAACTTCGGCTGCACACATGATAATAATAAAGTGTATGAATTATTAAAATTTTCGCACGTATCGTTCACGATGCGAATATTGCAATAACTTTTCGAAATCACTGACAATTGACGGCTTTCACTGCGCAAAAGCGGTCGTTATATTGTGTAACAGTGAAAGAGTTATTGTTATATTTCTTTCAAGATAATAACAGTTGGTTTCATGTTTGTTAAACCTTATTCCAAAGCGATTCGAAATTCGAATTCGATATAAACGCTGTAAGCACACCCAAACCGAGTGAAATTAGTAATCTTACTAATCTTCATACGAAATCAGGCTAGTTCCATTTTTCAGTTTTGTGTCATAATCTCTGTTCGGGGTGGCGTTAAAGCAACCTCGTGGACTCTAATCCTTGCTTCATAGCGTACATTTTACCGAAAAACTCCACGTAACCCCAAACGGATCGTTAATGGCTGTACTCCATATACGAGTACGTACATACCTATTAATGATAGCCAGCTCTTCCCGTGAGACGTTAGCATAGCCAAAAGGCGTGTGTGTGTTCCCTCCCATATCGACAAGCCGGGTCTTAATTTATCATGATAATGTAGTAACAAGGAACTTCATAAAAGCGAAAGCATGCATTGGTGTTGCCATCGGTAGACACTTTACCAAAACGTCCGTTTGATATGTGTTACGTAATGCATTGTTGAGCACAATTATACCTCTGTCACGTAAATGGCTTAAAGTGAAACAATAACTCTTCTTTACTTATGTACTTACTTACTCTTTGTACAACTAATTACGTTGTTCCAAAAGTGTCAAGTCAACATGTCACGCGTTTCTCATTATACATATAAGACTCTGATTCTGACTCCGTTAATCTTTAGTGACTACTGCATAATTAGCTGAATATTGCATATCTATACTAATATTATAAAACTGAAGAGTTTGTTTAGTTGAACGCGCTAATCTCAGGAACTACTGGTTCGAACTGAAAAATGATTTTTGTGTTGAACAGTTCATTTATTGAGGAAGTGTATAAGCTATATAACATCACGTTATGACTGATAGGAGTGGAGCAGCAATGACAAATGTTGTAAAAACGGAGAATCTTGATTTCTATGGGGGCGATGTCGGAAGCACAGCTAATTTATATACTTATAAATCTTCTTATTGTCGTTTGACGTTGATAGTATTGGTATTCACAACGTCCGTGAGCTAGAAGAGTTTATCCAGATTGGAAGGTGAAGTGAAGCACAGGTGATAATAACAATTGCTTGAAACATGAGACTTTAGTCGGTGTCATTGTGATCTTTATTCTCATTGCTTTTCTTTATTATCTTATATCTTTTACAATAATGTCTGTCATATAGTTTCAGTTTAAAGATAATTTATTTCTCATAAGATTTTACAATCGCTTCCTGAGAAACAATACGTACATTAGCACC
>DWGJ01005557.1:0-10274 GCA_018246895.1 Aspitha aspitha aspitha
CCGGCTTTAACTTTTCTCATACTGAGAAGAAACCAGTATCTCGCAACGGATGGTCAAGGGACTTGATGATACATGAGATTAGTGATAGCAAGTTCGTACACTTGTCTTAAAGTACTAATCATTTTGACACTGATTTTTTATTTTGGAAAGAACCAATGTATTATACATAGTCTAAATACAAATACTGAAATCAATATTAGCTTTCCGTCTCCTATAAAGTAGGTAGGTTCTAGGAAATATAAAATATTTTCTATATTCTGAGATAAAGAGCTTCCTCCTCTTGTCGGTAATATCAAAGTAACTTGTAAGTAAAGAAATCACACATATACCTGCTGCATAGATATTTGATCACGTTCTCGCTCTTTTGATATCCAAAGGAATGCTTAGCTATTTGTCGCTGTCCAATACATATCTAAACTTAGTTGTACGGTCGCGACCAAACTTAATGTGATTCAGGAATTTCCCATCTAGATATTATCATTATTGTAAAATTTAAGCGCACCTTCCTAAATATAAAAAATCCACAAAAACAAAGACAAAAATAAAACGTTCATTTGTAGTTATACATGTTATATGCAACCTTAGACATGCCTACTTAAGCTAAAGTTTAGACATAAAAAATGATATATTTATCTAACTAAATGCAAAATCTCCATTCGATAATAATGATCGATGCAAGAATGTATGTATGTATTGCTATTTTTTTCCAATATATGAAATAATACAATTTAGGAGATTAAATTGCTTACGGATTCGGACACGGACCATTCAGATCGCAACTTTGCCTGTCAGAAAATACATTAGTGTATCATTGATGTCAACTCCATGTTTGTCTCTGTCCTCTTAAGCTTTTCACTGCGCTTGTATCTATGTGGGTCCAGGAGTAAGTCCAACTATGTGACATTTCCTTGCATCCACTATCTAAAGGTTGCCTACTCAAACCTCACCGAGTTCGCTAAAGGTTACATTAGGACTTTTGTAGAAACCACGTACAAATTTAATACCACCTTCGAAGTGGTGACACTGAGCCTTATTGCCGTTTGTTAGAATTCTCCCATTCTCCGATTTATATACGTATCGTATTACACAATGGGCTTATTTTCAGTTTTATCCTTATTTAGAAAGTGTTATTTATAAACCACCGACTAAGTCAATACCACTGTTTATGCATCGTGCACATACCTATTACATACACTTGATCTGAATAAAATGTCTATTTTTATTCATAGTTACCTTTTGAAACAAAATCAATTCATTTGAATGATTTATTCATTTGTTAATTTTAATATTCACCATTCACACCGTCGTAATAAAAAAAAACAAAAAACTAAGAATTAAAAGAAAGTTTGAACTGATTTAATCTGAAATTTTGTTTTACAATCCCTTTTCAATTTAATACTTCATTCGAACTGGCAACTTGTATCGACTTTTCAAAACAATAACAAGTCATAATAAAAAACGTTAATTCGTTATTCACTTACAAAAGAGATAAGATAACCGCAGCGCAGATAAAGGCTTGCATTCGACTCAAGTTTATTGCGACTTTAAACCTATTAAAGTTACAATACAAATCTGATCTTAAACAATTATCCCAATCATAGATTACTATTAAGATAAAGCAACGACAAATGCGATATTACGTACATATAATTACAAGGCAGTGTCATCAATTGTAATCTTTCTTACACATGCAAGTTCCAGGGCAGCGATACTACTTAATATAAACATTAAACTTTAGTGGTGCTCGTTTCCCGGCCGTACTAATGGTCAAAGCATGTAGCAAAGTCGTACTAGGTAAAGTGTGATTCTTTCCAACAATAAAAACATATGACGGACCAAGTTATTGTGATTTCTACGGTGTGTTATAACTACAGTTTCACATTAAGAATGGAGATCAACTTTATATTCTGATTAAACTCTATAGTCGTCTAAATTGTTGTGCGGGAAAGCCCAAGTCAATTGCTACAAGCATGTTTGGATTTCATTGTGAATAATTAGTTCACTTTTATAACTCTATATTTTTTGTTGCAAGGAACACTTAACGCACAAATATGTGTACAGTGCGAAATAGCCTCAACAAGATATATCCTAAACAATTATATAAATGATTTATTTCGGCAAATCGCGAACTTGCGAAAACGTTTTTCATCTAAAGTAATCGCGAGAATTCATCGATCATTTAAATATACTGAATGAAATCTTTTTCTAAATCGCATTTATAGAAACATAATTATTGTACATCTGAGTAAATAAGATTTTGAATGATTAAAGAATAAAATCTTTAAGCGGCTGTAAATACACGGTTGCCAATAAGTAAGGTTATAAAAGAAAAATGTATTTTCTGTATTGGAAACTCTATTGCATTTTACAGTACATGTTAACTTCTCACTCTTTCGTACAGATTTGCATTAAGTTATTCTTTGCGTCGATGATTTTAACAAACTTTTCTTATCAACAGCGAACAAGAAGCAGCTGTGATGAAAGCGAATCCTTGGCTTTACCATTATTACGCCGTGCAATCCAAACTGCACTATGGTCTAGCGTACGAAGCGGCAACAAGGATGTATGGCCCGCCACCGCCAGATATTCAGGTGTACCCACCGGCTATGCAGTACACGCCGACGCCTCCAATCTGCATTAATGGGAACCAAGCCGTTATGATGCCTAACTCGGGTATTCAGCCTCATATACCACACGTTCCTGGCCATCTAACACCGATCCACTATACTTATGAAAGACCAGAAAACGGACCGGTAGACTATTCGGTATCTCTTCAGGATAACAGGTAGTTAATACTCTACATACTTATGGTAATGGTTCATAATGAAAAAAACACTTTCTCATTCAGTTCTGATATTAAATTTGATTTTCTGCACGTTTAACATTAGGTTTTCATTCCAGGTACCCCAGTGTACGAATTGAAGATTCGAGAGTTCAATCCAATGCCAAAAGGAAAGGAAAGGAAAACGATGAAAAACCAAACACTCTTGTTCCTATTACATCGCCACGTTTTACCCCATCAACTATAAATTCTAGCGGAGATACATTAATTGCTGTATCAACGGGTTCGATTGCTAGCCGACGTCCAGGGTCTAAGAATTTTAACATAACAGAAACAGAAATGGTAGATCAGTGGAATCCTAGTCCAACGTGGTCGGAATCGGCGTTACAGAAAGTTCCAGATGTATGCCATCAGGACTTGAGTCCTTACGTAACGACCACTCCACCTACACCATCGGGCACTCCCTCCGCCTACACTCATAATTATAGTCATACTTTTGTTTTTGACTGGTCACCAGAACAATATGTTCCTCATACTAACAATAGATGTAGCACGATAACCACAGAAAGTTCCTATCAACAAAATTGGAATAGGAGTCAGAGGACAACTTTCGCTAATAACACAGATAACGCAGTTGATGAAAACTGCAATCCTAATAGATTAAGCTTACCAATGAGGGTCAGTAGTCCACCGCCAGAATATGTTGTTAATAGAGAAGGAGAGATTCTAAGAAGGCAAATAGGTAAGTCAATCATACACGATAATAGTGAAATATTATTCTAAATAAGCTAGCATGGTATTATTTTAAACTGCGAGACTCGGATGCTTGCACATACCCGCGTGACAAGGCAAGGCCCTGCTATATATCCTACACAACACAGGCTAAAAATAGAATGAATCTTTACGATCAGATTTAGCGATAAAAAGGGTTAATTATTTTTTATTCATCGTTCTTTATGTATAGCAACACAATGTGAACTGGTAAAAATTAATTGTTTAAAATATAGGTAAAAATTGTTTCAGATTGTCCACATCCAGATTCCCCAGGTGCCAAAAAACCTGCATTATAACTATAGCATAATTTTTTATATTATTAATAGTTAATTATTTCGTTACCCTGTATCTATTGATAGATTTTATTTTATAAATATTTTAGAGAAAAGCTCTGGAACTCTCCTGTGATCTTTGTGTTTATAAGATGTTTTTTTGTAAAGTAACTATAAATAGAATGTATAATTTCTGCAAATAATTGTACAAATTATTTTCTTGTACTATTTAATAATCTATTCTATTATTATCACATACAATGTGATTTTTATTCTACATACACAATTGTATTGGATGTAAATAAATATACAGGTAAAGATTATTACCAATGTAATTAAATACAGTTGTTAGGTATTTTACTATTTTGTAATACATTATGTTTAGTGTAATTAAGTAAATGGTAGAAAAAACATAATTTTCATATACATAGCAAAAATTTGAAATAATTTTCCAAAGCATTATAAACAACCATTTAGTTGATTATTATTCCAGAAATGGTTCTCTATTACATATGTGATTGTAGATCAAACCAAAGGAAGAAGATACGTTAGTTGTTATTTACGCCTACGAGACAAGAATCTTTCTTTAGTCATCTAGGTTCAAATTTCGCATGTCTAGAAGACAAGTTAACATTTACACATACCTTTTTACATTACAGAAATGAACCAAATGTTATAGATGCTAGCATTTGGAGTCGAGATTAAACTGGTAGTCGATAATAGCATCACTATTCAAATGCAGCATTATCATAATAAGAATGTTCTTTGTGTTTAAATTTCAATTGTTAAAAATCTGAACTACTAAATTGAATCGTTTACCTACTGAAAAATCTAATTTACTAAATATTGTATGTATCTTCCTCTCTTTGGTTTTTACTGCATATTTTTTTTAAAGTAGCCTAATATATATTCTGTTACAACAACTTTACAGCAAAAATTTAACTAAAATATGATTCTGCTTATTTATGATGGTGATTGAATATTTATGAAAACAAAATAAACAATTTGTAATAAAAATTGAACAAATAAAAGATCACATATGGCTAATGTACTAGCTGCATTGAGCAATAATTTGTTGATTTAATTCTGCAAAATAAAGAATTTTGAAAAGGACTTGTTTTATTTTTGTACCCGAAGTGTAAAGAAAAACAGATTCGAGTCTTTAGTGTGTTTATTTATCTGATAAGATTAGATATGTTATACATTTTAAACCAAGTTTTAATGTAACATAATTTTACTCTGGTCTTAAATGCATATTCCTCAAAAGACATAAGTCTCTGGCAGTGTCTTTTCTGCCATATGAAGTTGATAAATCGTACAGTCTTAAAATTAATCCAATATTAAAATTATCAGGAAGAACCTTGATCAGGGTTGGTACAATTTCAGATGGCATCTTCTGTAATACCAACTGTGTTCTGTCTTGTCCACACTGAACCATGTATAAAAGGAAATCAAATATAAAATGAGTTTGTGGTGTTACATCACCATGCTTTGCTACTAATTGAGAAAATGTTTTGTACAAAGATTCCAGTGATGAGAGCAAAGGTTCCTTCAACACTAATCCTGATCCACTTTGACCTTGAGAATAGTACATACTCCCATCAGCAGAGTTATCATTTAATCTCCTAACTTTGCTAGGACAGAGTGGATCCAAATCTTCGGAATCATCGTGCCTGCGTTTCCTTGTAGTATGCACTTTATTAGAAATGCTGTGTTCAAGAGCAGCATAAATGCAATACACTGATAACTTAGCCAGAATAGCTGATTGGGGTTCAACTAAATTTTCACATAATTTTGAATTATACAGATATTGTGGCAACACATGCAACAACAATGCTTCAGTACATTTTTCTATATCTAAATGAAACATGGCGAGTACAATATCTACTGATCTATCAAGATCATCTTGATATCTGAAGTTTAGTGTTTCTTTCACTAAATTTGTAACAAACCAAATGGGTCCACCTGTATTGAGTAGATTCTCAATAATATGAGTGGCATCAATTTGAAGGTAACCTCTGGAGCTTATATCCCCCCATACAGTCTGTAACTGTTCCAAAATTGGTTGACGAGAAATGTGCGTAAAATTTATAGCTTTTGTTTTGGGGACTGATGTTGGGTGAATGTCGTATTGCATTTTACGAATTATTTGACACATTAAAATAGCCCTTTCTTTGAAGTTATCAACTTGTGTCAATTCAACGTCAGTCAGAAACTGCTGTATCATATTTAATGGCTTTATGTAAGCATCCTGATGAACAACATTTATGTAAGAACACAACCACACTGATGCACACACAGCTAGGGATGTCATCTTTTGCCTTAAAGAATCAAGCATGCGTTTGACATCAGCAGTCAAAATAGATCCTTGCTCCCAAGCAAATAAAATTTCTTTTATTACACCACTTACATTTAAACATAAGTCATGCGGCTTCATATTGGTGTTCTTAAAGTCAAAGTCTGGTGCGCTCAGATGATGAATAAAAATATCTACCATCTGAGGGTCACATTTCTGTAGTATTTGCTCTGGTGACTTATGTAAACCCTTGTGAGCCATACAGTCCTTTACCCACTGCTCAAAGAATGAATCTCCATTCTCATCTAGTACAGTTTCTGCACCATAATCTTGGACAATGGAGCACAGTATTAAAAATGATATATCAAATATATACACTTTAGACTGGGACGCCCCTTTCTCACTAGCGGAAAGTAGCGCAAATTCATTAAATTTAATGAGACGAGAGACAAACAGCTTTAACTTTCCTTCCACTGCAGCCACAGGTAGTATTGTATCAAGAGTAGTCCCACCTACTATCTGGCAGAGCATTGAGTATAAAGAATCTTGCGTTTTATGAAAATCACCGCCCATTGTTTTCAAGATACCGGCTAATGTTGGCTCGGCCCTCGTTAGGAATGAAGGCACAGAGCCTTGGAGTCCTGTCTTTTCTAACTTCTGTAGCTTATCTTTAGTTTCTCGTTTCTGACTAAAATATGCCAGCTGGGTTTCCGAAACTACATTCAGTTTGACCAAAGCCTCTAGCAGTGATATAAGGCTGTTACAAGAATTTTTCGCATCTACAACATCAAGTAAAGGTGTGGCTTGGAGCAGTTTCTCAAATGCCTCAACAACTTCAACAGAACAATCACCCTCTTTGTTATTTGTGCCACAAGCATTATGTATATAGTGTATGACTTGAGGTATTTTAAGGAAAGTAAATGCAGCCCATAAAACTTGCTTGGAAGCATCTTTACTAGAATCATTTAAAGAAATAAAACATGCTCTTATCAATTCACAATAGAGTCTTGAGAGTGGATATCCCTTGATTCTTTGAATCATCACCAACTGATTTGACAGCTGTTGCATATCAGCATTAGGGTTGCCCACTACATTTATTGCTACCAATGCTTGTAATACATGAGTAACAGGCTCCGGTCTGGTATTCAAAGGTGCTATTTTATCAATATCCATATTGCAAAGCTTTTGAAGAGTTTCATGTATAGTAACTGGTGCCTTGAATTGAGTGTTCATCATCATAAAAGCGGTAATCTCCTGACATTTCTTTGTGACCTCATTGTATTCATCTGGATCATTTTGCTTGGCTAGGTAGAACATTGCCAGTAAAAAGTCTGTGTGTACTATAGAGTTGAGCAGTGAAGTAGATTTTTCTAAGAGCTCTTGACTCTGTATGGGATTTGATGATGGATATTTGCTAAGAGAATAATGGTACACCTGTAATAACCAGAGTATAATAGACGAAACAGCATTCGCTAATATTTCTTCTTCCATTTTGCCTCGACAAGTAATACTGTCCAGGAAACTTTCTAGGAACTCCAAGAGACTTAGAATACAATGTGGTTTGTGAAATGCATCAAATTTTGAGATTCTTTGTAAAACTGCCGCATAGGACACGAGATGTGATGCGAGTGAATGTTTGAGATACGATATTACTAATTGATTGGCACCGCAGCCGACCATGGCTTGTTGAAGTATGCAGTCCGCTAGATTATATAGGTCACCACTTACTCCTCTAGGTAGAATAGTCTTGATATTAATGCCCCATTGAATATCCGTCCATCGCTCTCGCCAGGCTTTGAGTATCAAAGCCTTCAGCGAACTTGTTTTGCTGGTCATTTTTGACGCTTCCATTTTCACCATTTTATTGCACTTCACTCCACCGGATTACTACTGTTATATATTATGGCAGTCACTTCATTTTCTACGATTATACTACTTTTAATGTTTCATATCTTTCATACTAAACTGACTTCTAAATAATAAAAAGCGCCTTCTCCTTACATATATTGAGTTGTCATATAAATGTCAACCACAGACTGCCTTATTTAAATGCTATCGTGACTTTTTCTATTTTATTGCAGGCACACAATAGTTTAAAAATAATAATAAATTTTTATGTAAAAATGTGACTTACAGCGTTCTAAAATTCAATTGTAATGTTAATAAATTATATCTAATTAGTACGAAATACTTTTGTAAAATCGGAACGGGAATTTAAAAAAATTTGTACTTCATTGTCAATGTCACGACGTCAAATCCATGTGAGAGATTTGTTTACAAACTTTGTCAGTGTATTTAAAGTTTTCAACGATGAGTTTTCTTCATTACAAAGAGAAAATTGAAGAGAACGATACAGTCATTCTATATTTAAGTAATAATCTTCACGCTATTGAAGTAAAAAAAGAAATTGAGAATAAAAAAGGTGAATTAGTTGAAAATGTTTACCAGACATCATTTGGCGCCTTAAAAGTTGCAAATCTAATAGGAGTTGAGTACGGGAGCCGGGTAAGTAAAATTAACGAGAAAATACAACTTACATGCTGTCTTTGCAGTATTCTACTTGTAGATTCTTTATCATATAATAAACATTATCTCATTTATTTTTGTTAAGGTTAGTTCAAACGTTGCCTGATTTCTAATATTGAATAAAATTAATGACTACAGATTATGTTTATTACCTTTATCACTTACAAAAATAAGGGCTATTACTGAAATAAATAGATGTTTAAAAATGTTACTTTTATTTGCTCAATAATTTGATGCAATTTTTTTTCTAATGGTACATTTTTATTTAGGTACAGTTATCGAAAGGTTGGGGTCATGTGCTCCAGCCAAACCCAGAGCTATGGTCTCTGACTGTACCTCATCGCACACAAATTATCTACACTCCTGATATAAGTATGATAATACTGCAACTAGATTTAGTTCCGGGCAATATAGTACTAGAAGCTGGTAAGTGGTGGAAACAAAATCAATTATTGTAGTAAATCTAAACAATATCTTTCAGTTTTTGTAAAATCAAAGTTTGATTCTACAATAACTGTAACCTCATGTGGATCTCTCGAAAAAGTTCTTAATTATTTGTTTCAGAACTTTTTGTGAAATAAATGATATTAAGATCATATTCCATGTGAATCTAAATTTGTCTCTGGTAGAACCCTTTATTCATGTATTCAGTATATTATATATGACATAATAATCTCAGAAATTAAGGTGTTGGTCCGGACTATACTATATATACCATACTATACTATAGTTATTAGTAATATCAGTTAGAAATTGATTTTAATAATCCTGTTTATACCATCACACCAGGGCCTTAGCGGGGAAGGCAGGAAGCACCCAGTGCCAAATATCTCGGTCCCTACAGTACCTAAATATTTGAATGTGGAATAATAATGTAGAGTGTAGAATAGTAAATTTGTACACTGTAGAAGGCAAAATATGGAGTGATCTAATAGTTTTGTAATATCTTCAAATGTATCCATATTTGTGCAAATAAATGTCGTTGTCTTTGACTTATATACAATATGTTTGCCCAAGGGACTGGAAGCGGGTCTCTTACACATGCGCTCATACGTCGAGTGAAGCCGCACGGCCATGTCCACACATTCGATTTCCATGAACATCGAGTCAACCTGGCTTGTGCGGAGTTTAGAGACCATGGTCTATCCCAGTTTGTTACGGTGAGTCTGCATATTGGGGCTGTTGGTGAAGTGATTAGACAACCTGATTGCTGCGCTATAGGCTGTGGATACAATTCCCTTAGGAAAATTATTTGTGTATTCGTTTCAAGTCTGGATGTAAATTATTTACAGAAGTCTGGTTACTAATAAGGCTCTAATTGTGTATTATTGTTTTGCAGCAAAGTGAATATTTCACAGTCAGCCTTGTTGTTCTGCATATCTGGAATGTTGTTTTAAATTAAAGAAAACACTGAATTTCTTAAATTCAGAGTAACATCAAGAATTTACATACATTTATACATGCTTTGCACTATAATGTATTAGTAGTACTTAAAATGTGTGCTCGATTGCCGAGATGGGATTCATTAATATTCATACATACATATCGTTACGCCAGGTCCCTAACGGGGTAGGCAGAAAGCAGCGAGTGCCAAATATCTCTGTCCTTACAAACCTGCCGTGCT
>DWGJ01005558.1:0-10273 GCA_018246895.1 Aspitha aspitha aspitha
GGAGTGAACTAACAATTCTACAACATCTTTAAATGTACCCATATTTGTGCAAATAAATGTCTTTGTCTTTGTCTTTGCCTATAAAATGTGTGAAATTTTAAACAGATATACTTACAGGTAAATGATAAATCAAAAGTATTTTCCAATAAGTAAGGTTTGGGTTGAAAGTAACATTAGGTATTAAATTTACTTTCATTATCTGACAGATTACAACCTACTCAAATTACAAGTTTCCTTACATCTCCGACTTAGTAGTTCGAAAGAATCTTTGTTTTCGGTTGAAAGAGTAAATGCTATTATCCACTCAAGTATATTGTGTGAATGCGAGATAAAAAAAGTCGTGACATTAACTGGAACACGGCTGTTATACGTAAACAAGCGCGAATAGGCAAACTATCTCTACAAAGCAAATTTATTCTCCAAACAGTACGGGTTTTGCATGCTCGCTTTCACTGGCCAATGTATCACCCTTTCTGACCCACGCTATTCTGCTGAATGACATTAGTGTTTACCTAGTAGGCGCTGAGCAGACTACTTTGCATTCAGTTGTTTCATGTAAGTAAAATTTATTCAGAATCCATTTACAGTACAAATACCGAAATAATAACCTAATCGCATATGGATGCAAAAGCTTTTGTAAAACAAATTTCATGTTCGCGTTGTGTTGTACTGTATAATAATAATATATATAATAGTTTTCTATGAAATCTAGAATATACGTACTACAAATACCAAAAGCTTATAAAAATGTATGTAGTAAGACTGTGATAGGTAAACAAACTCAAACGGGTGAACTATCACCGCCGAGCAAGTTTATTCTCCAAACAGCACGGCGCGCTGTCTGCCGGCCTCGGCCTCGCCGCTCGCCTAGCGCCGCGCCGTCCCGATACACCGCGGCTCCCCCTTTGAATCCGCTCGCTGAATGACAAATGTTTACCTACTCAACCTGTGGACAACTACTTCATATTCAGCTTTTACACTTCCCAACACTATGTTCTACATAAATCTTTTTTATCTTCCTCCCCTATATAATCATGTCCCATACATAAATGTGAGAATTGGAGAAGAAAACAAAGGAAGCCAATTTGGCAAGTCGGAGACAAACGCATTTAAAATGGGCAGAGTAGAGCAGCAGCCATCTATCTCGGAACTTGATAAACGACGACATTATTCCTTATCGTCCACTCAATTTGTTTAAAAGCGTTCTGCTTTGATAATTTGAGAATTACAAATCGTACCTCCTCACAAAAATGTCCTCATAACAGACTGTAGAGTCTCGCCAGCTTTTGATAAGGCAAGCTTGAAGAGAAATTGATACAATTAATCAACATTTTATATCTTGAAAATGAAACATCTCCATTAGTAATAATTATTAACAAATGGGTAGTTAACATATTGTTTTTGTTGTTTCAGTGGTGGAGGAACCTGAATTTACTGATGTAATACAGAATGTTACGGTACCGGCTGGCCGTAGCGTCCGCCTCGCTTGTTCAGTTAAAAACCTTGGATCCTATAAGGTAAAAAATATTTGCTACTACTAAGAAAATGTTTAAATAAAATTTAATACGACAAGAAAGAAAAAACGAACTATACAATTATTTATTCTCTCATCATAGTACACCTAAGTATTTTTTTTGCTTTGGTGTTTTTTCAGTTCCGCAATGCACTTTATATACCAATAGGTAATTATTACAAGTAATCACTAGAAGTGAATAAACTTGTAACTTGTATAAATTATTTAAGCATAGCTTCTAAATATTCAGTCACAAAAGAGAAAGAGGATCTGGTTTGAGCTCTGCTACCGTACTTAACCTTTGACAGAAGTATACAAAATAAACTCGAGAAGCGAAGCACTTACGTGTAGACGCGACAATGCGATTCGGAAAACGACAATACGTACAGAGCAGCCGAAGGAAACATAAAATAAACGCATTTTATCATTTGATTTAGAACGCGCCGTCGTAATAAAGTGTCCATATAAATGGCGGAAAATATGATTTACAACTCTTGCGTTTTGTTTTTAGGTGATACTATAGTCACGTGGTATATAACGTGATTCTTGAATACTCCGGACATTCGAGGAACATGTATCGATTTCTTTTATTAAAGAAAAAGGATTGTTATATCTAAATGCTATATCTAAGTACAGGCACTAAAAGTTACATTTCAACCACAAATTTTTTCTTTTTTGGAATCCGAATTTCTTACATTTCCTATACAATAAGCAACAAAAAAGAATACAATAAAGAATAAACAAACAATACTGGCCAGCGTGTCTATCAGTCGTCTAATCTGAAAAAATTGAAACTGTATCCACTCTATTTGCAACTCATTTATTGTTGCTTGGCTATTGAAATTATTTCACGTCCACATTTAAAACTGACTGTGATACAAATTATCTACATTCAATGAATCCTACGAGATGAAACCCAGACGTAAATAATCGATAGACCGCCAGCTGTCAATATATTATCCTCGTAAACTTACCTAATCGATGTCGTCTCAAGACTCAATACTGTACGTTTCTGTTTCAATTTTCGAGAGAAATATAGCATGGTATCAACTGAAAACAATGTACTCGTAAGTACTGATACAAGAACAGGTTTCCTCCAGAAAATAATAGTAAAATTTTGAACGCAAAATAATGTATATACATGCATATTATCCTCATGTATTTTTCAAAACCTAATTGCTCCATAGTAAATTATGTATCTTGACTGACAATCGAGATCGTAAATCGTCTATGAACTCGATTTTATAGAGCATTTACAATCCGCCGTGACATCGGGTTAGGACACGTTTATGTGATATATAAACCACGAAAATAACAGGAGATACCCATAGTTCTTAAATATCAAACTTCAGGAACAAGATTTTATGCAATGATTATATTGCAAGTGCATACCATTGGTATAGTGATTGTTATATATTTTTTGCAATAGGAAAATATTAATGATAATCATTGCTATACTATGTATAATACACAGAGTAAACAAAAGTACCGCACTGAAATCATGTTATTGTGTAGAAACTGAAAATCATGTTATTGTGTAGAAATTTTATCGATGTACTTGTTTGACCGAGTTCTACTCTTCATTTTATTGCATTTACTCACGGGATGTCTGTAGCTATCTGCGTTGCGGGCTCAATAAAAGCCAAGATAGTGTACTTTTACTTTTGAAATAAAGGCTTAACGGAGGGAGCCATCACGGTTTCCCTGTATTGACAACAAGAAGCGGATTTTCCCGAAAGCCTCGCCTGTGCCATTAGTTTTCCGCATCGGTTAAAAAGATTTGCCTCCTCGTCCGTACTTCTTAGAAATATTGACTCATACAAAATATTCCGTCGAAATGACAAGATTCACCCTCACTTTCTTCTACCTGCGTTTGATTAAATTTGTTTAATGCCCATACGTATCTAATTTTGATCTTTTTTATCGTATAAGCTTTCTAATATATGTTACTGCTTATTGGCCTCTTGCTGAGTGGTAATAGACCCTAACAACGACTAAACTGGTTAGGTGGCTACGATTAACATTCGGAATTAACATTTGTTTGTTCTATGTAAGTATTAATATGAATGTACATATGTAGTTTATTAGCTGTTTGGTCATTAGTACAAGATCTGCCTAGTTTGGGATCAGATAGGCTTGTGTCCCAAGATATTATTATTGAAAGACGTATATTTTTCATACGTCCTATGTATTGATAAGTTTTTCTATGTTAGTACCTTAAACTTACTTAAAATCTCTTTCTCATTTCCTAGCTATATATCTCTACATACATAGTTGTGGGGTCAGCCCTTAATATTTTTTTCTGCCACTTCGTCTTATCCCCGACATGGTCCCCGGACAATCGACATATCACAATGATACTAAATATTACCACCTTGTAATGGGTCTGCTTCTGGATCTATGACCTGGTAAGGAAAATGCAGTAAAAACTAAATAAAAATAAATAGTTACTAAAATAACAGTAATAAGAAAAAAAACTTTAATTATATTAGAAAAATGTGATTAAAGCAACTTACAATAAAGACATCGCCAGTAAAAGGTGACAACTGAGCCTATGTTAATTCGTTGCAAAATTATTCAGAAATAGGCAATTGTATGTATATAATACATAAATCTAAAGATAGACAAATCGTGTGTAGCAGTCGCTTTAAGCCCACATGGCTTTCAATTGCATTTAATGAACACGGCGCATCCACGACAACGTATAAATTAATAGATTGTCGATTAGTTTAGTTGGCGAGGGCGATACACAATTAAGTCATTAGACGATAGTAACGTTCAAGTAGGTAGATGCTACATACTAATACGTCCAGGAAAGTAACGTACATTTACATAACTCGTAAAAACATTAATACGTTATCTTATTAATTGTTATATTTTGGAGAAGGTTTATTTTAGTCTTTCAGATATAAATACTAACAATACCCACAATCTCGTATGTTTCGATTCAGTACTTATAATTACATATTTGCTCTGCAGGCTAGTATTGAATTATATCTCATTAGAATGTAATAATGTATGTTATTTATTAGTTTTATAATGAACATACCACTGGCCATACCTAACGTTTTCCATTAAAAGCAAACGATAGGAAGTATGCGCACGTAGCCGGTTCATCGGCATGAAATGTCAGATAGTCGGCAGCACGTATGTGGGTTTGCAATAACATGCCACAACGAGTCGCAGCAATGCTACACTCGCACCGCTGGCGAGCGCCGGCTGTTCAAATTCTGGCATATTTCTCGTGCTTTAATATATAAGATGAGGAGATGCTCGAGCAATTGTTGGTACGTTTATAGCAATTCAAATAGCGCATCCACATTGAATTGTAGAAATCATGGAAAAAATTACAAAACCTCTCTTGTAGTATAATGAGTCAAAATGTATAGCGTACGAAAATGTAATGCTAGTAAATTTTTTCTTTTCATTTCATCTAATATACCTACACCTACACATTTATATAAATACAAGAAAAATAGTATGAGCACAACTCTACATAAGCCGCAAAGGCTTTATGGCACATACATGTAGATAAACGCGTCCAATCTAACGCTGAAAATAGAAATGTTAACATTTCATACATGTGATGAAAAAGCGAAATGTGAACGTTATATGTACAAGAGATTTTACATTAAATTTATATAGACACATACAAACATACATATATGTATACATAACTATGACAGCTTAGCTCTAACTAGTAAGTAAAACCGAGTAAAAGTTAAAGGGCCACCGGATCTAATCCCCAGTCGAAGAGGTTTTTAAGTGGGCTTTTAGTGGAAGAAAGCTAAGCTGCCGCGCGCAGCATGTTCCGCTATTTTTGTTTACACCAATGCATTATTCCCCGTTCCGTAGTATTGGTAGCAACGTTTATACTTGTGCATGTGGAAAACAAATTGTTTTCAATTTCTTTTTTATCTATTTATTAAATGTTTATAATCGGTAATAAGAATGTGAACCAGTCTTATTTTCTTATAATTATATGTGCATTTTTGATTTAAAATTTCGATCTCTTGAACTACGAGTAAAATGTTTTTTAAGTTTATTAAACTACAAATAAAACAACAACTTTCAAAACTTTGTTTTCGAAATAAGGGTGTCAGGATTAATGTACAAATGATTCAAAATTTTAGGACCGTTATGAAATTGACACCAAATGTTGTATCTTTGTAACATGATAATATATAAAGTACATATGACATTTCCAATAAAAGAAAGTACTATTATGATATTTAATCACTGCGAAGACCAATGTTAATGTTTTAAAATTGACTTTATCTCTTGTTACATTTGTGCAATTTTACAATAAATGTTCTCGAGCCGTTCTGCTTACTTATAAAACGTTTATATCAAGTTCACTATACCTGTAGCAGATTACAAGATTTTATTGTATAAAAAATTTTGTTCCTAAATATTTAACGTAAAAAGTTTTAAAAAAGTCCGTCAAACAAGTTAGGACGGGCCAAGTAACGATAATAGCATAAGATGAAGCTTCTTAAACGTTCCATAATTAAATCTGTCGTAATATTATTAAACACGTCTACGAATCATCTCCTGCGGCGATGGGGTCCGTCGTTAAGGAGGTTCGGCGCGGTGCGCGGCAGAATGGCTAAAGTTTGCAACGAGTCCATTATAAATCAAACGACGCCTTGCAGGCATGTCCTGAGGGACGGAGCGTCGCCCGCCGAGCCTCTGAACTTAAACTTTGCTTCCTTAATGTCTCAACAATTAAGATAAAAAGAAAGAACGGCCTAAATTAAAGGTGGTTAAAAGATAACGAGTTAATAGGCGCCCTCAACTTTAACACTAAAACTTTAAAACACGTGTTTTTAGTGTAAGTAGTCTCTGCTCAATGTTGGCCGCTAACCAAAGTGTTCTGCGCTTATATAATTTTGCACCGCACGTTACGTCTATCCATCTACGTAAGTCAAAGTCAAAAATTAGGTGACAAATTCAAAGGAAAAGCGTTCCAGTGAAGCAATTTTATAATTGACAGTTTGTAGTTTGTTTCTCTTGGTATTGTTGCTCTTTAATGAGAATAAGAAGCGAAGCAACGTATTTTTCATTTAATGTGGGCAACGTCAATTTATGTCTGTGATCATTAACACTTATAGACGTCTTCGTCACAGTCCACGGAGAACTCAGGTTTTCCCTATAATCAGGAAGTGAAGTAATGCCGCCCCAGAAGAATTTAACTGCGTTAATATTTTAACGTGTGTCAGTGGCGATAGACATGTAAAAAATGAAACTACTCTAATAAAACATTGTACAAACGACATTTCATTCATTCCCACTTGCAATCAATGTTTGTTGTTGTTATTATTGTTACACACAAAAAATGCCTGGAGTTCTGTTATTTCCGATTTTATGCAATAATAGGTCCCTATTATTATACTTTCTGTCTGAGCGTGCTGTTTAGCATACTACACTAAGTTATTGACTCGTGTAAAATCCGCACGACTACAGACAGATTTCGTCTCCGAAAATAACTTGTTCTAAAAAATAGCTAAGAGAACTCGTAAGTTTGCTTGAAAAAATATTTATCGGCACATAATAATTTATATATCTTGTTGTAATTATTTACTAATCATAAAATTAAGTAATATGATACCCAAATATAAATAATTATTTATTCCCTATTTTAGACCGGTTATAAATGTGGCAAAGTATAAATCACTCAGCATTAAAGCTGACATATGAGAGTAGTTTATAATTAATATCCATTGTGAATCCGGTAAATCTGTATTATAAAACTAGCGAACAGCCGGCAGAGTAACGCTGCGGTTGTGCCTTAACTCGTTTAGGATCCGCAGACGAATGGAATTAGTTAGCCGGTGCCGCCATTTCAAATATCATATTTGCATCTGCCAGCTTCATTACCCACTTTGCACATTTAGGGCTAGGCTATTTGATTTAAACATTTGACATCATTTGCTGCTTAAATTAAATGTTTTATATCTTTATCGAAATGGTGTAGATATTTTAAAACAGACTTAAATTTAAGTTAGATTAACATAGGTAGATAACATATGTATAATAGGGATATTAACATATAATAATAAATACACATCATTAAAATTCTTGATTTTTTTTATTTAATAAAGTTCAATATGTTTATTAAAGAGTACGCTTTTCTCCTGTTCTATAGTTGTAGAAACACGTTAGTTGATACTAATTCCATTAAGTTACGCATTTTATCATTTGAATTCCGAATTAACTTGGGACTTTACAAAATATTTCGACCCGACCCGACCGACCGACCACGCGATGTGAAACTCCTAAAGTTCAACACTCAAAGCTTATCTCGTAACCGCTTGTAAAATTTTGATTTCTCCTTCATTTTATCTTAATTGTTCAAACAATTAAACAGAACTTTCTAAGATATCCCTTTGTTCAATATTACATTATTATGCCTAAATGGAGATTATTCACATCAACCGCTTGAGAGTTCGATTGTCTTTCTGTATGTTCATATGTATGTACACTTCGATTATAGGTATTAACGTTTACTTATCTTCATTTAGGATTATTGATACAGTCAAATACATATTTGATCAAAACGTTATAACTAATTTATAATCAAAATATTGTCGCAGCGATAAGGCTATGCATCCAGGTGGCGGAGTCTGAGGCTCGTAATTCAATCAGCGCGGCGCAGACGGACACACCGCCGTGATTAGATTAGACGCCGGCCACAATTACGCAGATCAGCTTTACATTCGCCGCGACGCCACCGCTTTCCTCACTTAGAAACTCTCCTTCGACACTTTCCTTAATAACGTCAAATGACTCATTTAGGGTCTTCAAGTATTTTTTTCGCTGTGATTAATAAATTGAATACAGAACCATTGCCCGGAACGGGGAACTGGTTATGAAATAGAGACTTCCAAAGACGACTTCTTTATACTGATTTAGTGAAGACTTGTCACGACCTGAAGATTCTTTGCATCCAATTATAAAAATCACAAAAAATTTCTTGCTTTTCTCTCTGGAACACATAAAACATAAATACCTTATTTCAGTTATTATTCATGAATTTTTATTGTTTCTAAAACTATGTAGAACACTTATTTATTATTTAATTAATAGTCGACAGACAAATAAAAGGGCGTCTTTATTGCAATTGCAATCTCCTTCTAAGATAACATATTTAAAGAATTTTGTAATAAATGAAACATGTGCAATTAAATGTATTTATCTTTGTATTTGGATTACTACCGTCGATGCTTCGAAATTAATGTCGTTACCTATAACACTACGAGGCACTTGCTCTTGCTATCCCCAGGTTGCGACAAATCAGGCCATCGTCATTAGAGGGGTTACCATCCCACTGCATAATAAAATGGGCGAAGTTTCCTCAAGTCCATTATAAATTAGACAGCGGCTGAGAGCCGTATCACTTAAGATAGGTAAGATGTGACCCGGCACAAGTTTCAGCTAACAAACTTCTCACTATATTGCCTTTGCAATCTTGATAAAAAGAACTACGCGTGACTCAAGCTTAAAGCTGGATTAAGAGATGAAGCGTGTACGACTAACTTTTCAAATTCACTACCACTGTTTTTTTACTCAGGCTTGTTATATGTTTACCGTAATCAAACCACGTACATGCTTCCTGTTCGTGTATTCAGACCAATGTTTCATGTTTTCTGTGCTACCGATAGTGATAAGCGTCGTCGTATCTTTGCATCGACATCATATTATTTTAGTATAAATAAATTATGTCTGTGTCCTTTCATTTATCTAAATAATGAAAAATTTTCGTTTATTATACAAGTCTGTGACAGGAGAGCCGGTCTAGCAGTGGACCTGTAAAAGGGTGAAAGTAGAAATATTAAACAAATCAAACGAAAGAAGAAATAACCAATAAAATCTGCTACTCGTTGTTTAATCTCAACATTCATTTATTGCTATCAAATTTTTATAGAATTAAAGTTTCGAACCAAAGGCTATAGGATTGTTTTAAACATAACAATACGAACAGAACGCGTCGTAAGCGGTTAATGCCGTGAAAGTGGGGGGGCAGCGGACGCGTTGGCAGCTCTCTGCAATTACCCTGTCTAATGTCCACCCGTACAATTTCAATTTCGAAGGCACAACTGTTGTTACTAGATTCAAAAGGAGATAGACTTCTAGTAAATAATTTTTTGCTACTATAGTATAATTAAAATCAAATAACGCAATATTTGAATATACCACTTGGACAGTCATGAAGAATATAATTATCATGAATATTTTGAGTTTTGCTTACCGGCAATGATTTATTTCTTATATTCACCTTTATTTGGAACGAAAAGATATTGTGTTTCAAAGGAGCCGGCGTCCTTTAATTTCCGTTACGTCACTCGTCAAATTTTAAGAATGATTGCAAATCGTTGGAGCTATACATTCTACTTCAGCACATCAACTTCCAATATTATCTTTCAAACCAAATTCACTCAAATATCAATTATACGTTTTTCTTAATAAACAATGATCTATTTCAACTCTGTCCAAGGTTTGTTTTGGATAAACTTTTTTTCTGGTAACCAACAAATACAACAATGAAAGATTAAGACTATAATAATATGAAATTATTTTTAATTTTAAGGGTCAGTTCGGATTTAGGTACAGAAGTATCCGGCATTATGACTGACCTCGTGGTCGAGTGGTTAGAGACGCTGACTGCAAAACCGGAGGTCTCGGGTTCGATTCCCACCCAGGACAAACATTTGTGTGATGAGCACATTTGTTTGTTTTGTGTCTGGTCGTAATAAAAAT
>DWGJ01005559.1:0-10273 GCA_018246895.1 Aspitha aspitha aspitha
TAACTTTAGCGGTTTTGGGTATTATGAATGATCATCGATATTTGGCGGCTGTACTATCAGCTAATATTTGGTACACTGAACAATCAAGTACTTTAGAAACATTTCACCGCTATATTATTTTGACGCAAATTACGATCTTGAATTGAATTGAATGTCTGATTTTGATCATCTACTTTTGGCGTTGACTGTACATTCTACGCTCACTTAACCGCCTTATCAAAGCTCACAGCGTACAATAGAAGCGATCAGAAAAGGTATATATTCTAGTGACGTATGAGGGTCGGAAATCGGATTTTCACAAAGACCTATTGAGTGTCACGTGATATTTGGGGACAAAACCTTTCATCGCAACGCAGCCCTGCGTCGAAGGTCATGTATCTAAGTACAATACCCAGTTAGAACCGCAGTCCCGCTTGCTGTGTCACTGATAGAATATCCGGTTAATCAATTAAGTTCAATTGAAACACTAAGTAAGATAATATACAATAATTTGGACCCTAGTAAGCATTAATAATAATTGTTAAATAAATAAACTCGACGACAATGGTTAAGCAAGTACTGATCCAAAATTTATAATTAAGTTACGTACTCAATATTTTAACACATGAGTAAATTTATGAGAAATATTTCCTGTAGTCATTTCGACTGTGAACATTAAATCAATTTATTGTTATTTAACTAACTCAATTCGTTATTGATTCCACTGTGTAGGATATGCCCTTGGGATTGTTATTAATGACCATCTTATCCAGTGTCGGCATTACGCTTGATTTAATTAATATTTTAATGGAACCTAATAGGGGGTTTTAATTGTGTGCTTTATTTATAATAGCCAATGTAGGTATTATAATACAGTAGTCTCACTCATGGCTCTTAATTTCCCGCCAACATTTATCTCACTTTACATTTAGATAGTAGCTCTATCTAGTGAATGTCGTTTGAAGTAACATTACTGTAACCTTGAATAGTAATCAAGTGTTACCATTTCATTCATTTATGAGTATATTGTTGTCTACATAGACAAATATTTATTTTAAACAATAACTTTTTTAAAAGCTACATATTTTGTTTTATATACCATTCAATCATTCTATAAATTTTATTATTGAATTATAGTAGAATTAAATATGAACGCATCCTTTTCTATATTGCACGTGTTCTCGATGGTGGTCTTAGGTTCTATAGTCTATAGATAAAAAATTGAAGTTGGTACTTCGCTTTTGTAGTCGCGTTTTCAGCATTATCATGGCTAAGATGCTGTTATAACTCACGAATCCAGAATACGTGCCTCAGAAATCGTAACAAACACGTGCAGTGCTAAGACTATTAGATATTTTATACAATTATATGATTACCTGCTCTCATTTGACAAATTGCGCTAGACCGCATATATAAAATGGCAGCCCTACCACGTAGAATAATCAAAGAGACACAACGATTGATGCAGGAACCCGTGCCGGGAATCAGCGCGGTACCAAGCGAGACCAATGCACGCTATTTTCACGTAATTGTCACCGGCCCGGAAGACTCTCCGTTCGAGGGTGGACTATTCAAATTAGAATTATTCCTGCCAGAGGACTATCCTATGTCGGCGCCTAAGGTTAGATTTATAACGAAAATATACCATCCGAACATAGATCGGTTGGGGCGTATATGCTTAGACATATTGAAGGACAAATGGAGCCCTGCACTGCAGATCCGCACGGTTCTGCTGTCGATCCAGGCGCTCCTGTCGGCACCTAACCCCGACGATCCGCTGGCCAACGATGTGGCCGAGCTGTGGAAGGTGAACGAGAGCGAGGCGATCCGGAACGCGAAGGAGTGGACGAGGAGATACGCCATGGACAACTGAGCGCCGGCCGCGCAGCACGCGCCCGTCGCGCCGCCCCACGCGCGACCACAAGTGGACAGATCAAACATATATCATGATTTTAAGAGTGCAAGTTATGTTCACACCCTAGACCGAGTAACTTGTGAAGAGACTATTGTGGATAAATATCAGGCGAGAGGGCACCGGCCGGGGGCAGCTCCCCGGCTTTGCACTTCTCCGTAGCCGCGCGCCTCCCTCCCCGGCGCCGCCGTTGTCTCACAGACCATTGTTTACTCCTCTCACATGTAGCTTCGTTATGATATTAGGTATGCATATTTTTTTACTATAATTAAAATAGCAAATATTAAAATTAACTGAAGACTTAAATGTATATATTCATGGTTATCGAATTGGTTAATTTTATACAAAGGATATTGTGTGTTGTCACAAAGATGGAAGCCTTCGTCAGGACTCTTATCGTGCTCTGCTCCGAGTGCAAGACATGCAATATGATATCAGATAACTGATCTCTAGTGATACTGAATGTTTTTGTTTCTTTTTTATTTTGTCTTAGAAAGTGGAGGAATAGTTAATAATTTATTTGTCAGTGATTTATCCGCATCAGCATATGTAACTCTCAATCTTTTATGTAATGTTTATGTCTTGTATAAAGTTATCACCAAATTGTATTTATGTAATTTTAATTTGGCTTTGTGAGCAAACTTCAAAATACATCATATACGAATGCTAACCATTATTTTATTTAATAAAAAAATAATAGATGTTATAATAGCTTTAGTGAATAAAATTGGCATTGTAATGCATTTAAATTGCACATCTGAACATTTTTACTGCCTTAAATGTGATGGATAGATGGAATAATGGTATTGAACCTAACTTAGCGCTTAATTGTATTTTTACATATACAATTGTTATAGATACATTTAGTGATAAATCTATCTTGAAGTAGAAGATAAAGGCTGGTCTCGAGAGTGAATATTTTGCAGCTTTCAACTTTTGTGTTTAGGCAAAATATTTCAAAGATCTGTGATCGTCTCAGTACAAGATTGTTCACTGATTTACATGCAAATGGTTTGTTGTTGAGGTGTATATTCTATGTAACTACACATCTATATTTTCTCATCACCCGCCACAAGATTGTCAACCTTAAAATGCAACAGCAGTTCACATACCAACATCAAAGTGAATTACTTCTCATTTGAATTCTAATTGTTATATTAAATAAACCTTGTGTGCTTATTGCATAGATTTTAATCGAATGCAGTTTTTATTTCAATTTTGTTTTTTAAATCCAAAATATGTTTAAAAACTACCATTTACTGTTCACTTGCTTATGATTATGGTACATATGAAATATTCTTACAGAATAAAGCAGTTATTAAATAAATACTAGCCTTTTACCCGAGTATAATGTTTATCACAGCCATTCAAATGACTAGCAATTGCTTTAGTGTCACATGTACGAAGGACACAGCACATAATCTTTTTAAAGACAAAGACATTTATTTGCACAAATATATCTTCAAGCTCATAAGGCTGTATATCTCACTTATACAAAAATTGAGACCCATAATTTATATTTACATAATAAATATTACATAAATAGTAATATTATGAAGATATTCTTTAAAATTTTTGCATAAATTTACAGTTTGTGATTTTCTGGATTCTAGGTAAGGTAAGGTAATTAAGGTGAATGATTGGCAGTCCGAGTCTTGACAACTGTTTTGCTTCACATGGAAAAGTACATATTAGTAACAAATATGAATGTATTTATTACATTGACAGCTTAGTGTTGTACTTGTTACTTAAGAAGCTCTAGAAGTATTAATAATAATGTCTTATGACTACCTCGCACACAGACATCTGATCGCAAACTAGGTAGTGGTGATTATCTGATAAACTAAGTATATACATACTGTATAGTACTTATATCGATATTCTTACTACACTAAGACAGAAGAAACAAATTAACTCACTACTTATTTGTCTTGGCTGGAAATGAAACCTGGAACCTGTGGTTTAGCAGTCAGGGTTGCTAAACATTACATCAAGAGGTCATTCAAAGGGCATTTTAGTGATATATGTTACCTAAGAAACTGTAAAGTATTAACGGACAAGACATTGAGTTTGCCTTGATCTATGTTGTAGACTATATAAATAAATAAATTTCCATGTATGCAACAGTTATACCAATGATGACATGACAAATAATTCCTATAGTAAGACCGAATTGTCTTTGGAGGATATACCTACTAAAAATTTCTTTATTTATTTACATACAGATGCTTGCAATGCTTTTAGCGCACTGTAAGCTAAAAATAATTATATAGTATTCATTTACATATTTGGTAGGCCCACTGATGTAGGAACGAAGCGAATTATTGTCCTTATGTCAAGTGAATAAGGTTCAAATTTGTGTGGATTAAAGTAAATGCGAAGCCACACGCCTACCTGGGTTTTTGCTGAGATGCACCGATTCTCTCGGACAAAGGTACACACAAGCACGCGTCTTCAGATTTCCTGCAGCTGTTGGATCTTTGCCGGCTGTGGGAGCAATTCGTTATCATTAACAGGCTGTAGCGGCTGACTGTGGCCATTGGCGAGAAAAGAGGGAACGCAAATTTGAATTATCGCGTCGAAGCGTTAGTCAACACACGCAAGCGACCGTACAAAGACCAAGAAAAAGATTTGACAAAATTATTAGTTCATTTCATATTTCGCTTTTTACACCGTACAGATAAATGAAATTATAATAATAATTCATTATTACTTTTAAAAAGGTGACAAGAGAAATAAATTATATTAGGCAGTTTGTTTTGAAATTTTTTTACTTAAAAAATTAAGATTTGTAAAAATTTTTTAACTAAATTCTCGATTATGGGTCCCACAAACCATTAAAACCATATATCAGTCTACCTGCAACGTACAGTTACGAAGCATAGCAATCAAATATTCAGTTTTTTCTGGTATATTTCAGTACGCATCAGCCGTTCCCGCTCGTTATTTGGGACAAGATACTCAGTCTAAGGTCATAACATATTTTGTTTAAAAAAACGTAACGTTACCTTCTGCAATACGATTACAGAGCATTAAAATAAAACACCGCTAATCCGTTGTATAAATTTTTAATTGTATTCTTTGAAATTTGAAATGTAAATACATAGTAATCTAGGTTGCTTTTATAGACGATGTATCGAAAGCTCTCTTGCTATCATCGTTCTAAACACCTTTATTTCTTCACTGCTGACAGTGATCTCATGGTTTTAGTCTGGCCATAGTGACCACGGTGGCTAATTGGCAGACTTGATACGCTTAAGGAAACTTGGGAAAACTATTAGGTTTTTACTACTACAACATTTTATCACTTACAAAGTTACCAGTCCACATTACGGGACTACATGGCCCCTAAAACATTCACAAAAATTTGCGACTAACATTCAATACGTCAGAATATTTTACATTTAAATTCTGAATTATAGCTAAATCTGTCACCTGAGCTACATTGTGTTCGACTATTCGAGTATTAAAAGTAGTATTAAGATCGCGTAGAGGTCGAGCGTACTTATATCCCCTTTTAATAAAGTCATATGTTTCCCTAAATGTTAATAATATTTATGATTTAGAACATATTCTGAGTAACAGATTTAGTTATCGTTTGGCTGACATGCGGGTTGGTTGGTTATGATTTTGAGCCTCTTGGAAAATCTACACAGAATCAATCATGATTTATAAAATAGGCAGTTTAAGGGGCATTTAAAAGCATATTAAACATGAATACCTACAACTCAAAATAGTCGTACCAAAGCTTATACGATAAGCTCAGTAATGGACAGATAAAACCTACCTATTTTTGCACTGCTTGCAAATGATAAATTAAATGACGGATGCGAGCAATACCTATTTGGAACAATGGTTTGATAAATTCCCGCAGCGCTAGATAAAATTGTTTGTTATTCCTTTTATTGGGCAATGCGTTTTCCATTCCCAAAATTACTTATATACTTACTTTCATAATAAATATTACACACTTTTTTAATTTACGTAAATTGTTAACAACGTGCATTTGACGTTTGTTCCTTTATTTTGGACGTTTAAACGTAAAGAGATTCATTGATGTTGCAATTAATATCAATTATAATGACATTATTTACTTGTAGCATTTTGATAACTGATCTGAACACCAATTTTTGTTAAAATTTTTTGTTTTGAATTAACAAACGCGATGCCAAGACGTAGATTTGCCTATAACTTTTAAATCAGCATATAGTTGGTACAAGAGTCTAGATTGATCGCTTGCGTAGTTTGCAAGTACCTTCTTATCGCATCTAAATATTTCATACTATTTTCTACCTTACTTGATTTTGGGCTGCTAATGGCGACAGAAATCGGAAAAGAATTGGATTTAAAAAATCTGAATGTGAAATCACCTCGTCTACGTGTAACGGTCATTCGCGACCTTTTAGAATTATCATATCTGAAAAAACAGGAAGCCGAAACGCTGAATATGCTGATTGGGTTACTCTTGTTGCATTGATAAGTAAATGCAATTTGCCTGGAGCAGATAATATGTATGTAAAAGGTGGGAGTCGCGTTCCCATTTCCTTGCCTCGTATTACCGACGCCTACCTGAGCTCTTATAAAGGTTACGTACATTTGACCTTATCTATCGATTCGACGGTTACTTAGTACCTACTAATTTCATCAAATTATTTCGATTCAATTGAAGAATGAACGACAGTGTCTGGCTCAATCATATATCGTATTGAATTGTGCTGTAGGCAGAGGCGGCTGGCGGTCCAAAGGGCCTGGCGCTTTTATAAACTCTTCTTACACCACCAGAGGGCCTTGCGAAATATACTTGCTGTAGGTAATAAGTGTAATAATCAACAATGATAGGTCACCAGGAGTCAGATGACTGTGAATGTCCCAAGATATTAACGAAATGTATTAGTTGCCAGATAAAGAGTTCAACCTTTAGACGTAGAAATACTTCTTTGCATGGCGGAATTTGAATTTTTGTAGGCAAGTTTTGTAAATCAAAACATCACGGCTGCCTAGCCTACACTGGTTCTGGAATAAGGATCTTGAATAGAAAATGATTAGTATTTTATTTGTTTTCTCTCTCAATTTACTTAAATTGTAAAGAAAACACTAGTTGAACTCACACTGATACAATCTAAATGGGCTAATGTTGTTAGGAGTACTATTTCTGTAATCCTGTTACCAATGAATATTAATCAAATAATATTGTTACCAATGTCTGATACTAATTAAACTGATCACAGTCCTATTCGAGTCCAATTTTGCTTGCGTGCTCTCTTCCGGTAATAAATGCTTTTTAATTAAATCCTTAATTCCTATTAATCAAAGGGTAAAGGGTAAAAAGTAATAAATAAAGAAATAAATGCATGTTTTGTTCAGTTTATTCTTAACTTTAATGCCGACTAGAATAATACTCTTAGAAATGAGAACAACAATAGTTATTTCACATGTCACAGTGTACCTACCATATACCAGCTTCACAATAAAAGGCTATTTATTATCTGTGTTCCACAATGTAAATAAATCTTATTCACAACAGCTAGCAATATAAAATTACATCAGACTGTATACCTATACTTACTTGAATTTAGAAGGAAGATGAAGGGCGCGACCAGTGTTTGAATATATTTTGAAAAAAAAAAAAATTTTGACAGATTGATGAAACGTTCATAAACATAAATCAATTAGTTGACTTTTGAAAATATGTAAAGTTGATAATTTCGTTATTACAAAATTAAATTAAAAGTACATTAAAAGAAATTTTTAGTAAATTACATAAAATACTATTCAAAATGACCGACACAAGCAGTGTGAGATTGTTAAAAGTGAAGTCACATCAAACACTGGTCTATGGGCAAAACATAGACAACGGAACGAATAGAACGAGACATTAGTAACTACACATTTGGAAAGCATTCAAACTTGGGATAGTAAAAGCGGGACCAATTTAGTGGGCACTAAACTGTGTTAAACATTACAATTAGATAATGACAAAATATTGTTTTTATACATAATTAAAACTCGTCCTCAGAGCGCTAAGCTTAACTAAGAACAGGACATATATTAGGTTACATAGTAATGCTATAGCCACACTATAAAATTTACAAAATATGACATATCTTTTGAAACGCTACACGAAATAATGCTTTATCATTAATAATATATCCACTAATCAATTCTTTTATTCATCAATAATGATCACTTGAGATTCGTGGTCGAGTTGGCGGCGTGTGTTGGATATAGTGTTGATAACGGCAAGCGCGGCGCCACAGTCCATAACATTAGAACAGGCACCACTCGAACAGTTCCCAAAGTTTAAAAATATTCGAAGCTGTTTTTTTTTACTGTGGGAATAATCTTTCAAATATAAATGAATGGGCAAGTGCAGTGACATTCAACCGAATGACATGTAACATTAAATATAATAACATAAATGACCTAAAAATATAAATGACTTTCCATGGAATGATTATGACGCACGATACAGTGTGATTATAATTTTAAAATAAATATTATTCAAATAAAACTTACAAACTAAAGGTGGCAACAGTATGAGGAGATTCGAGACAGTTTATGGCAATACTGGCGAATAAATCACTTTGAATGCATCCACTCCACTCCACAGAGCAATGCAACGATTAAAATACCGCCAATTTGTATTTTATTCTTTTTAAATCTAAAGCAGATATGAGTTACGTCCGACACTCGAATTTATAAGTAAATTAATAATTAAAATATTGAGTAATTATGTACTTATACATTGTCATGATAATTCAATGAAAAGATCAGTTTTTCGTATCTGTGACTGAAATGTTGCTCGATCGATCCTATAAATATTAAATTTGTTACCAAGAAAATAAAGAATTTAAGTACGTGAATGAAATGCGTTGAGAACTTATAATAGTTTATGTTACAACGTAACAGATACAAAAATCTGATCTCGCTGATATACAACTTATACTATCTTAAGTTAGCCAGGTAAGCACAAGCTAGCGGAGCCCGGCCCCGCCCGGGGACTGCGGGGGCGGAGTCCCGTCACGACCGCCGTTTAGTAATACGCTTTACGCTAATTACGCTTTATTTTTATATCAATTTTACATTTACAATTGAAAATTGGAAAATTGGATGATATCCTAATATTTTTTCAATTGTTTAACCGTACGAAGTTTCACGTTAATGCAAAGATCTGTTCCGGAATCTGTTTATACTCTTGGTATCTTGGAGTAAACTAAACACCTTGTAATTCTCAAAATGTTCTCTCGAGGCATGGCAATAGCTTTAACCCTTTTATTACTATCACCAATGTTCGCTGATGACCAATGATCAAAGAGTTGTTAATCTATGGCCGTTCGTTCTGTATGGTTTGAACAACAGGTCACGAGTTATTTCAATTTCAATAAGAAATAAAAGAGAAAAACATCATATAACACGAGTAACTCCGGGTCATACAATATGCAACATGCATGAGGGAAATAAACTTATAAATTACTTAATATGTAATAACTGGCAGTGAAACAAGTGTCTTAATACATGACGTCATAACAATAGCCGTTGACTAGTTTTTAAAAATAATTCCTATACGAGATACAGATAACGTTTGAAATGTAGGTATATGTTTATCTCTTATATGTGTAAAAATCCCGTGTCACGATGTTCGTTTGAGCTAATCTCCGAAACAACTGAACCGATTTCAATTAAATTAGATATCTATAGTTTGGTCCAACTTAAAAGATAGCGTATTTTTATCTCAATTAATCATCAATTTTTTTATTGCAAAATCAATGTTTTCTTATAGGACAACACTTAGTCGGACATCATGGTACGGGATTTTGACACTTTTGACGTATTATATGATTCAACATAATTATCACCACGGCAACGCTACTATTGAACGGTTTGTTTAAATCTGATCATGGCGCTTGTTTCATTTTCTACAACTGTTCAATCAATTAATTTCATTTCAATTTAACATCGAGCCATATTGATCTGCAATTAGCAACTAACTTTAGTATCTCAAAGAAAATTGTACATATCGCTGCTTTTCATGAATACTCGCACAATCTAAAACTCACTTTTTACGCGGTAGCCATTTGAAAATTTAAAAAAATAAAACAATATTGTAAAAAATCGCTAATCAGAAACCGACATTTCTGCGCGACATTATGTCAGTTTTGCCTTTATGATTGTGAGTCTTACTGAGTATGAAATAAGCAATATTTTGAATTTATTTGTGTTATAAACTGGTATTTTCAAAATTTTGTGTTGTGTGATTATTCATGAAAAGCAGCGATATATGCAGTCGTTGCAGTGTTATTAACTTGCAATATATTTACGCGAATACAGGGTGATCAGAAACTAATTGGTTTCGATGACTACGCGTAGGAGCGCTCAGGCGGC
>DWGJ01005560.1:0-10272 GCA_018246895.1 Aspitha aspitha aspitha
TGCTTTTCATGAATACTCGCACAATCCAAAATTCACATTTTACATGGTAGCCATTTGAAAATTAAACAAAATAAAACGATATTGTAAAAAAATAACCAATTAGAGAACGACATTTTTGCGCGACATTATGCCGCTTTTGCCTTTATGAATGTGAGTCTCACTGAGTATGAAATAAGGAATATTTTAGATTTATTTATGTTATAAACTGGTATTTTTGAAAATTTTGAGTTGTGTGAGTATTCATGAAAAGCAGCGAATTGTATACGATTATCGCGCTGTCAACCCAATCGAAAACTTTTGCCTTCGCCTGTGCCATATAGCATTCATTGTCAAACCTCACAAACTTGGTTTATATTTGTAGATGTTTATTTTACATTTCGCTTATTTATTAATAACGTTACACTTAACTAGTTCTTTTCAATTGCACTGAGTGGAAGGAAGCCTAAGAGTGAAATAAATACAATAATTACTTAATAAATTTTATTATTTTATTAATATCGTAAAATATGCGTCCGCTTAATCTAAAGGGCGTAAATATACTAGTGGCAACCAGGTCAATGCTCGGAGGTAAAAAACGTATTGGTTACTAATACGAAAAAATGCTGTACGTACTAACCAACCTAATATAACTCCCATTCCTGCAGTCCTAGTACCTATCAATACCAACTAGTTAATACTACTATATACCAGTTTATTAACGAATTTACTAATTGGCTCCAACAGTCCCATTATAGAGTAACCGGCCACTTGTGATTACCAAACAAGCGAAGAGTTACCTCAAAATATAACGTTATAGACGAAATACATAAACTATTTCTGAATTTGAGGGTATGTTCACACTTCAAAAGTGTCGATTGTTTGTGTTCCCAGAACAAATACATACCCTAAGCTGCCGGACAAGTTCCGCGTGCGCTCCCCGGAGCCGTCGCCGCCCGCGCAGCCGCCGCCCGAGGAGGAGGTCATCTACTTCTGACGAGCGCGCCACCCCGCCGACTGCCGCCTGGCCTAGCGCTGCGCCCGCTGGCCTGGCCCTGCGCCCGCGCCCGCTGGCCTACCGGTACCGCGTTATAGTTCAAATTGACATTCGCCGGCCCTCTGTGCACTACTACTATACAAACATACAGTATCGTTCTGAAATCGCGTCGACTCCTATCAAGTTATGATCTCCTGGTACATTTGCAACACGTTATTCAATCAAATTTCATCATTTATATAATAAATAACTACAGTTTTACGTCTATTCTGTCTACTAAAACACATAAGTATTTATTATGATGTATTTTATATTATAAACATGTATTCTTGGAGTATTAGTATTATTTAGGTTATAAACACTTCGCCCTTGTGTTTTGTATTGTTATAACTGGAAAGATTCGTAAATGTCCCGTCCTTTTAATGTATTACAGAGTTTTTATTTCCGGACTCTCAATTAACATTGAATAGTTACATAGATAAATTATAATCCATTAATGAAACATTTAAGTCCATTTGCAGCCCCGTTTTACTAGCGCCTGTGATTAGGGTAGGCCTGAGTTAACACGGGAAATAACTGGAGAGATAGAAACACGAAAAATTAACCAATCTTTAAATTTTAAACAGACAATTTAACGGTGGCGGTGGTCGCAAACAAAACAGTCTCGGGGTTGTAACTGCTCCATATGTAAATTAAAAATAAAAATAAAAAATTGTGGTCGAGTAATAAAAATCTGCATTTTTTTTATCTATTCATCAGTCTCATTTACAACTGATGATCGTCTTCCTTACATATCCTTAGTTGTATCATTATTAAAATTAAATTTTAATCATTAAATTATGTAAAACTGATTATTGTTTAATGAGCATAATATTAATTGGCAATGCTTTACAGATGTATTATTTGCATTAATGAATGAATTTTTGAAGATTTATTGAAATAAGATTGTCATGTAAGTATGTTGGAATAATTTAATACCTACGTTCTCACTGCCTTTCATTCAATTTTTTTATTGTTCTGTCTTCAATAGAATCATTTTCGCATAGAGAGGGGCATTATATCGAATGTGTATTAAAATTATGATATTACATGACCTTCAATTAGGTCCCAAACGAATTATGTAATTCTAGATGGATTCTAAATATTGATTATTAAAAAAATGTTACATTTTACTATTAGGATATTTGTGAAAATAATGTTTTAACCGTAGATAAATTATACATACATAATAGCGGTCTACCTAGGTGTTGTTGTCATAGATGTATCTTGTAAATATATCCTGTTGTTGACGATTACGAAGTTATTAACGATTAGATTAGAATTATTTGAAAGAAACATTTATTGTAATATAAAGTTTTAACACAAATCTATCCGAAAATTGCAAACCTTTTTAATACTACTAAAATAAAATGTTGTGAATTTATCTCGAGAACAATATGCACTGTTACCTCTACGAAATAAACTATTTACATTTAATTACAAAATCAATAAAAAAAATATTTTTGCTATCTGATTGTTAGAGCCAATAGTAAACACGGATTATAATAAAAAAACCAATAATCATATTTAATATATTAAATACAATTTATATCTACACTTACTGTTTTAAATAAAATTGTACCTTACAGATCTTGGAACATATTTGTATGTATATGAATAAAAAAATCACAACCAGAGCTTGTATATTTTGACAGTCGATTTATGCTTTAACAATTCCTATTATAATGATGTGCAAGAAATTGACAAGATATTTTAGATCTGTCATTAATTTTGATAGTAGTGTTATTTTAATCGGAGACAAAAAAAAAAGCATGATATTTATATTTTTATCGGTGTGTTATGTTTACTGTGCTGGTGTGGTGAAAACGCATTATATATGTATATTGGGCCGAGTAACCGAATACCGAGTTTTATTCGATTTGATTACAGCCACGCCGAGTATGCTGTCAAGTTACTTGGTATGGTTTAATACAGATCTTACGCCATAAAAATATTTATAAACTTCTTTTGAAATATGAAACTTTGATATGTAACTTGCCTGTTATTTTTCATGGGTTTTGACATACTCAGGTTGTAATGACCACATAATGTCTACCTGTCCGTTAGTTGAGTTGGTAATTTAAAAAATTTATATAATGACTAACATCTAACATATACATACTCAACAGTAAGTATCCGGCTAAGACATAGAGCTATTATACCGATTACGAATCAAAAAATTGCTAAGTATCGAGTTTTAAACGAGTATTCGCCCCTTCCCTAGTATAGAATATCAATCTCGACGCTTTAGTGACTTAAACGAAATTAATGTAATAGTTATAAAGAGGGTTTTATTTATTAAAACCTTATATAGGCATAAAGTTAGGGATGATTATATATTGCTTTACTTTTAATTCAAGTATCCTGCAGAATTTCTTCTGAATATAAGTAAAAAAATATAAATGTTTAAATCAAAACGAAACTTATAATGTAACGGGATATATAATTGTATTTATAAATAATCACGAATTTCTTAATATTTCAAATTATCAAATCGGAATTGATTAATTACTAAATTATATTTTTGATGCACGCCATTTCTAAATACAGTAATGCACTTTTCGAAATAATAATTCTACACTGTTATTGGTCAACGTTCTTCTGACAAAAGCTTGTAAATATGTTGAAACGTTTATATATAGATTATTATATAAATAATGTCATTACTATTTATTATAATGTTATATTCAATATTTTAATCACAATAATTGAGAATGGCAATTGAATGTTTATGTATAGAAAATTATATAAATGAACTGTGGTCGCATGTGTGTGAGAGGGAGAAAAAGGGAGAGAAGGGGAGAGAAAGGGAGAGAGAGGGAGAATAGTACGATGTGAAGGCATACAATTGCTAGTCTAATGCATTTATTCATGCGCCTGTTTGTAGATAATTTGTTGATGTATTCATTACACGTAATCATAATCAGGAATTGTAATTCAACATAACTATATCGCTATCAAATGCATATCGGATCTCGCACACACAAAAAATATCATAGACATAGACCTTTCATTTCACGGGTGCGTGGGTGTTTGTTTTCCGGGGAATTCCCGCTGTTTTCCGCGTGTGGTTTGGACCTATACAGATGATCTGCAAACAGGACTTGCTGGGCTCGCTCCGATAGCCGTTATTACCGAACCTCATGAGACTATGTAAACTATTTTTCGTGCATTTACTGTAATCCTGTTAACTATTTTAGTGTTTAGAAACGGTGATATTTTAACTACTGTCTCGTTTGGGACACCTTTTCATACTGTGCATATATATTATAATATACCTAAATATATTAATGTTGACGTTTGAATTATATATAAAAATAATGTAAATTATGGTCTTATTACATCTACATCTAAACTTATTATTATAATAATACAAAATTTATCAAACTTTAATCGCAAACAAGTTTGGCGTAAGATATTGAACAACTCATACGATATAGCGTATGATGTTAAAAAAATATATTGTCTACGATCGTTATAATTTTTAAACTGTAGTCGAAGACGCGCTTCTATCTCGGCTTCAAAATCATGTGACAATAAATTGAAACATTCTATTTTCGAAACATCTAGAACTGTACCAACTATACACTTTGCGCACTAGACATGCAAAAGATATGTTTATTAACAATATTCCTATACACTGATTTGATAGTTTCAATTTTGAATGTATAAAATAGGCGTACGAGATTCTATTTAATGTTCCAAGAGGAATAGGAATGACGTAAATGCATTTAAATATACCAACTACCGTGGCTATACCAAGCTGTCGTACCTATGTACAGTATAAAGTTTCCCTACGTGTTGGGTATTTGCTCTTAGTTATAAGCGCATTATTGCATTTATTTATATTTTTGAACATTTCATTGTTGAATCAGGATAATAGCTGTATATTTTTGAAATGTGACGGACCAGACTGTTGAATAAGCATCTTTGTTTGGCAGTGTGTTTGTTAATGTAATTTTGAACTTTAGTTTTATAAAAATAAAGTTCAAAATCAACATGGAGATGTTTATTTGGTGGTCTTGTTGGAAGATATTGTGATATATGTAAGTATTGGGGCCCTAAAATTCCTTCGCTCGAATTTTGCAAAACATATTTACATTTGAAAGTGTATGATTTGATTAGTTGTTGTTGACAAGGTTTTAATAAATTGCTCATAATAACATCTTAAAAAATTTACCCATATTGATTCAATTGAAAAATACTGCATTCCTATATTGTAATAATTAGTTTTTTTTTTATAAGTTTTCGGTATTATAGAGATTGTTATAACGTATGCAATATTTGTTAAATTTATTGTAACATTTTTCTTGTGTATTTTGTGTCTATGGTTCCTTTGGATGAATGATATTGGCCCTAGAACGTGAAGCTAGATCCCCACAGACATTTTACTACACAAATTCAAATATAGGACTTGGGCTTTTAGTCTTCTTTTAATTTAATCCTATAAATAAATGTTTTAGGACTTATAGGTCTCTGATAAGTCGATGAATAATGAATTGTATCACAGTATTCTCGTCGGCGACAAATAATTTAAGCCTATGATAGTGAGATGTCATTCAGTACTTATGTAGCCGCTAAGTATTAATTTTCTTGGCAATATTTATGATATATGTAAGCTTTAAACGTTATTTATAAACTTAATGTGTTAAAATTTAAAAATCGAATTCCCTCCAATTTGTTTCCCTCTCCTTAATTTGTGGCAAGGACAATACTATTGTGTATTGCTCAATGTTTGCTCATTTTATCCCTTGTAATTTTAGTGTCGATTGATATTAATGATTTATTGTATGTGTAAAGACCTAATTTTATCAATGTGCTTGACTTCCATTCCATATTCTTCTAATTGATCTGTGACATTAGCGGCTGACATCCGCATTGTACTTAGTATAGATATATAAAAAATAAACATTTACTTAGAAAATTGTTGTTTCTTTTCTACTTGGGACATCTCTTGTGTCTGATACCAAACTGGGTAAGCCTATAGTGGTGACCACACAACAGATACATTCGGGATAAAGGTAAGGTAATTAAAACAAGGTATTGTAATAAAAATGTAATGTATAAAGCGGAAACTGGCGCTACAAAGTAATCTACTTAATGAACTATTGAACTAAGATGCCTAGCAGAAGAACTAAGAACGCAACTTTTCTGTTAATGAAGCTACTAGCAAGTTAGAAATTAGTGGAGTTCTCAGTGGCTGCAAACTCTGTTTATATCTCGAAGGTGGTCATGAGTTTTACCACAACTTCAGTGAGGATGAGACAAGACCGCATCACGGGTACATCTTTGCACAATTGGCCTGGAGTACACTGCTCCAACTCTAGTGGTAGAGTTCCAAGGTGGATTGACGAAGATACACATCAGTGACTGAGCCGTCTGTGTGATGTTTAAATTACCTTTAAAATCTACAACCATTCGAGACAATTTAGGGAGCCCGTGAAAGAAAATTACTTAAACATTACCATTGGCCCACAACAAGAATATTAACCTAATACATGTTTTCAACACAAAACAATATTACTTCTACGGTTGTATAAGAACCATGTGGGTTAATTCTAGCAATTAATCCTAAAACAAGAACACAACATTGACACATCAGAATCATTAACAGGAAGAAATTGAAAATATAGCACCAATTGGTTGGTTAGCAAGTTCATCTGCTTCTAGGACCTTCCGGATGTTACACTCAAAGCAACAGTTGCTTGCATTAAAAATTTACAATTCCATTGCCTCTGGCAACAGGATACCTACAGCTGCATGTTCTTAACATTATTTTTCTCAAAGCTAATACCATATCTATAAATACAACGTGTTTTAATTAAACAATTTTCAACATTAATTTAAAAAAGGTATGTGTAGGAATACATATAAAAATTCTGATGTCTATGGTTAATACTATAACATATTAATTTCAATATACATATTTGACTAAAACCTTAACATAACACAGATTCGTATGCAATTGGATTTATATAACATCATTGAGTAACATGAGTAGGTACACAGTATGAAAGATTCATGGTACAAAAGCTAACCGACTACTAATTGCTCCTATTTCCAAATCTATATAAAGGCAGTAACAAATGGTACATATAAAGTTAGTAAGTTAATAATAATGAACATTGGGATAAATCTATAAGTGCACAATAAGTCTATGTGTCTTAGTGTCTAATAATGAAGAATAATTATTTAGTTAATAACATGTTAAATACAAGCAGTCTTATGTCGTTAATGATAGCAAGGTAGTGTTGTAAACAGGTTCAAACAATTAATTACCCTTAAAATTCAAGGCACAACTTTAAAAGGTGCAACTCACAAAACATAAAAAATCAACATTTAAATTGTGCATAGAAATGTTAGTATATATAATAATAATGTTAATAGAAGTATCTTTGGGCCAGTTTGCACACAGACTTTGATCTGAAACTAAGTCTGTTGTGAAAACAAGACAGCTGATAAGATCTGTCTCTCTCTTCCCATATATCCTGCAAGGTGGTGGGGGTAAGTCTTCCTAAGTTTTCCTCCATTCTGTCCTTCCATTCATGCTTTGTTGTTATATGTATTAATCTGACAGTCCCCATTAGGCATAGTCTACTTTCAATTATCAGTAGGTGGAAAAATGACTAGCAAAAGCTCATAATGGCTCAATGTTGTGTTATAGTAAAAGCTATAACAGTATATATTATGCCAAATGTTATGCTTTGTGAATCACACCACTCCAATAAACGATAATCAAATGTATATAACATATTGGTATACAACAAAACTACTTTGTTTTAAAAGATTGTTTTAAATTTCTACATAATACAATATTCAGGTTTTCAACAACAATGTTTCATCACAAAATCAACCCTACTTTTCACCTGTTTTATACGATAGGATTTCTCTTGTGAATTGAGTAAATATCTCCATATTACTACTACTCCATTCCATCTAAACTGAATCTTTTGCGATAGAATTTGTTCTAAATATAAATAAAATTTCATCTATGAACTCAATGAGACCTGCCACCTATTCAGTTTGACTATAGATTCGATGCAAATGCACTAATGCTGCCTTCATAATAGTATTGCTAATTTCAAATGCTCAAAATAATCTCAGTAATTTAAATAAAGATCAATAATTTCAGAGCATATCCCTAACGTTTTCACTGACCGGCTTCTCCCATATTTGACCGGACCTATACAATCTGTAGATCTTATTGCTCACAAGCCGCTGCCCAAACTTCATCATAGCACCTTCGAATTTGTGCTGAAACACTTGCATTTGGGTTTCGTTGTACCCAATACCGCTTGGATGGAGTTTTTTGGGATCTCTGCATTCAGCGTACTTATGAGCACCAAGGGTGTCTAAGGATATATCTTTGCTACTAGCAGTCAAGTTGAAGAGGTGTTCGAAAGACGACATAGAATCCAGATTCCGTATGAGAATTTTGTTTTTCTCTTGCGGCATTATGTAGTAATGCGTTTTTCTCATAATGTCCGGGTATCCCAGCTCTGCATTGTCATCATCATTCTGATTTAAACAGAACATGAGCGGTTGGACAACCGTGGTTCTTATTGATCTCGTAGGATCAAAGTCACTCAACACAGCCTTTATATCATTATGAACTCGGGGGACTAGGAACTCATCCCAGGAGAGCACGGCAACGTGACTGACTTTGTCGGCTTCCTCCTTGTCATAACGGAAATGTCTAAACAGACAATCTAGTTCTATGGCACTCCTAACAATCTCATATGACTTGGAAAATATAAAGGGGTAATTCAAAGGGAAGAACTGTATATTCCACTCTGTAATGTCTGAAGGAAAAAGATTCAGCCTTCTTATTATATCTTCCGAGATCATGCTGTCGTAAATTGTAAAGTAATTTACGCCCATCATGTGGTGGAAGACTATGAACTCGATGAACGCATCCCTGGAGACTATCGGCACATGATTAGGAATGACACACATGGCTGGTTCTATGTTATTCACAAATTTTATGCTGAGGCTTTGACGGGGTTTTCTTTTAGTGTTCACTTGTATTACTTTGCTTATTGGTGCATGTATTGGGTTTATATTGTAGTCATTGACATAGAAGCTGATGCCGATAGGCTTACCAAGGTTCTTACTCATAGAGCATTGGAAGACGTATAAGTGGAAGTTGTTTATGGGCTCGGATATACTTTTGTAAGTGAATCGGCCCGCTTTGGGCTTATCAGAGTTCTCCAGCCAAATGTTGCAGCGAAAGTTGGGTGACACATGAGCCTTGCCTACCACTATGGTATTGATAACATGTGCATTTGATGGAGTTAATGAGTCATATTTTTGATAAGAGCGTAAAAATGATGAATATGAATAAAAATTTTCATCTATTTCCTGAAACAGTGGCGGAGTTTCACGGACTTCCATCGAGGAGTTGCGAAGTATTTCAGATAACATGGTAGCGTTAAATCCCGGACCGCAAAATTCTATTTCCGATAATCCCGGTTTTCCGAAAAAGTTGAGAACTTCAAGCACATAACGCAAACGGTAGTACTCATGTCTGTATATTAAAAGTGTGATTATACTTAGAAAACACACAACCACAAGTATCAACTGGTAATATTTCCTCATGATGTTCCCTGAAGTTTTACGAGGAGTCTTCATTTAGAATGGATCATTTGAAAGTTACGCAAAATGGTTAACGATAATATTTCGTTAAGTTATCACAGTGATATTTCTAAAACACATATGGCACATTTAAAAATATACTTTTCATTCCCGAATGAAAAATAATGATGCTGTTACCCGCATTTTATTACTGCAACGCAGTAGCGCAACGTAGTTTGGCTCTAATTCACTCTAATTTGGCAAAATTGACAGGGTCTAAAATTATTGATTTTTAACATAAATTGTCACAATTTTGGGAGTATCAAACAGCCAATTAAAACTAACTTTTCATAGAATTCCCTTAACTATGTTTATATATGTATATATTTTATATACATCATTTATTTACTTAAACTATTTATTTTACAAAGACAAAGAGAAAAACAAAGACATTTAATTGCACAAATATGAGTACATTTAAAGATGTTGTAGAATGGTTAGTTCACTCTATATTTTACCTTTTACAGCGTACAAATTTAAAACATGATTTTATCGCTTTACTATATTTACAATTATTTACTTATTTATTACCTAATTTTTAAACTATATTAAACTTATATTTAAAATCGATACAAAACCGTTTCTTTAATTATTCGGATACACAACTATCTAACATATATATAAAA
>DWGJ01005561.1:0-10272 GCA_018246895.1 Aspitha aspitha aspitha
AAACGGTTGATTTTATTTATCACCCATGAAGGAATTTTGAGGCTAATTAATTAATAATGCATATTTAACTTTATTTTCCAGCATTTGTTTTATTTTCAATGTCTTAAAACAAATTTGTTTGCAGAAGCTATAATAGGGCTTACTTGCATGCGGTTCGTTTCGAGAGAAAAATCGTAACATAAAAATTGCAAGCTACCGTTGCCATAAATCATTCTCCATCACTTTCGAAGTCATAACTAATAAAATTATCAAGTGTTATGCGCTGTGATTTAATCGCTTAACTCGTTACTCATTTTCAGTAGTATCGTTTCTGACGGGTTGTGTACATTACGTGCGTTTGTTCACCATATTGACATCGCATTAAATCAGAACAGAGTGGACGTGGAAGGCTACAAGGTACTGCCATAATTATATGTAGAACTTCTACCAAATTAGATTTATTTGGGATAAAGTTAATGACAGGCATATAAATTTAAGTTGCTTGATTAAGTAATTAGAGCTACAAAGCGTATATGTATGCTAAACCAGTAAATGCACTTATGGTATATAACTAACTAAAATTTTTTGTGATATTGCGCAATTCTGAGTCGCAGCTCTGACGTCACACAGCTCTTAGTTGCGCGTTATAGTGCGTTCATTCTAATTCTAATTAAAATTTACCAGCCAAAAAATTCCAGCTTCAGAGAAGATTAGTACGTACATAATTTATGTTTCAATTTTAACCAATAAAGTTAATAACATTATGCACTTTGTGTAGATCACTCACTCAAGTGGTAATACGACATAACATTCGTGAATTACATTTTGTAAAGTCGTTCGATCCATACTACCATACGGAAACCCAATTGAAGTCGTATGAAAGTTTGAGAGTTAATACGGAAGAGGATGATAACCTACAAGATTCTACAAAATTATTTCCTACCAGAGTGAACAGAGCTTAGGAGAAACATTTTATGGTTCGGCAGTAACAGCCTCCTACAGAAAGGCAAAAATGTTTATATTATGTACATTAAATTGAACTGATTATATCGTAACATTGTATTAAAATGTAGTTAAACAGACAAAGCTTTTAAACGCAATGTCGTACTAATTGTTTAAACGTGTTGATACACCACCGTTGTTATTTAAAGCGTAATCTTTCAGTATTTATGCTAACGTACCGTGAAAAAGAAATTTTTACTGAAAGCATATTATAGTTGAAACCGTCCATGAATATAGTAAATATTCTAGAGACTATAGAGGGTGATGCCGTCGAAGTCATGTGTGAATATTATATCGCCTCGTCTGAGGCGACATGCATTTTGGCAGATCTCCTGCCTGATATCAATAGCCGTCAATAGACGAAGTCGAAGTCGAGTCGAAATCAATAGTCGAACGACTTTTGCCATTCTAATGCGATTTCATTAATGCCTATGCTAAAGGTGAGGTTCGTTTTTCGGAGCGTCCGCCCAAACGGGGATAGGAGCGTAACAAGGGCACCATCATTGTCATCAGTCAGGCGGTCAAGTGTAAGAAATGCTCGCAGTAGCTTCAGTGCTTGTTGCAGACAAGCTCCAAAAATATCAAAGTTGTCTTGATCTCAATACTGGTTTAGCCTATTAGAATGCAACCAGGAGACGCTCGTGGTAGTTTGTGGTGCGAGTTCGAACTAAAATCGCCGACTCAGTTGTCACAAAACAGGCAAATCTTATTTACTCATTTACAAGTATAACTTTTGTAATACAATGTGTACCCTTAAAAGTGAAACAAACAAATTGCTAAAATAAACTCCTTATTGTTAACGCTTTTATGGTTTTGAGTTTCATTTAAGTACGCTTTCTTTGTTTCTCGAAAACTTGGACATGAAAATGGAGGTAATAATCACGTTTTAAGAGAAAAATGATTTTAGGCTTCAGTTCAAAAGTATAGAGCATAATTTTTGTTTTAAACCGATATCAAAAAGGAGAAGGGTATCCTATCCTATATATTAGGCATATTGGGACATTTCTCGGTTTTCATTTTACTAATTCAAGATACTTGCCTTCACTGTTACAGAAAAAATATTACATTGTAGAAACGCACATAATTTGGAAAAATCATTATTACCTGCAAGGATATCAATCGCAGACCCTTAAATTTCAACCAAACGGGTGTCCTTTCTCACATTTGAGTTTCACGTAATATAAGAGTATCTCTGGCATAATTAGCAATATCAAGAGGACTGCTCACAAACGTAAACAAAAGAACCTTTTTATATAGAAAACAGTGAAAAAGAGACGCAGATTTTAATTAAGTACTACTTTCTTTGCACCCGTTCAAGGTAGGTGATATTAATGCTATTAAATGGATTCACATAAAAACAACAGCGAGTGTCAGTTTCCTATTATCTTACACATTAATTTAATTGTTAACCAAGTTACTTGATGTTAAAAATTATTGAGATATACGTGAACTTCTATTCTTTGACAAAAAGGTTTTTATTGTTTCAGCCAACAAATCATATAAATGTGAGTTACATATTTCACCAATTTGACTTTTTTCAATCCAACAACTAAATTGTGTATTTGATAACCAACTCATGCCTCGTAACTGTGTACTCCTGTTGTGTTACAGATATACCCGTACTCGCACTTATAGAATGAGTGAATTCTAACCCATGGTCGATATAATATAAAAAATTCAATACTCAACAAAAGTTGCTTTTGTTTCTTTTTGTATTCTTCGGCATGGCTTCATAATAGTCATCCTTGATATAATTATACAATTCAGTTACTTTCATTTAACAACAGTGATGGTATTTTACTACTACTCGTAATAATATGAAGTAACTGTTATCAAGGTCAGGATATACTCAGGCTCAAAAAGTTCTGATTAAATATTACCACTCTAATAAATTTCTTGAATCGGGGATAATCGCAAACTAACTAATATTAGTTCTTTTAAAAAATGTCGGCAAGAACGTAAAGAAAAATTTAATTTGCACTAAAAGGTAGCTTTATAATTATAGTCGTACTAGTAGTTGTCCGCGGCTTCACCCACCTTTAAGTACTTTGATTAACTATTTTCCAGCGTCCCCAATGTTGTCAAAGTTCTAAGAATTTATTTTTTATTAAAAATTTCATAAGTTACTGAGACGGAAAGTTATTAGCCTTGGCCCAGGTCTATGCACTGGTTTTTTAATCCATGAAAGGTAAACTACATGGTATCAATTTCCGTAGCGTACAGACAATATTATGTTCATGATGTCGTCGATTGCTACCCACATAAATAAATTATTACTACAGACGGTTGATTGCGTGTTGTGAAGCACAATTGCACATTTCTAGAAAATATTTGTTGTTCAGGGTGCTTTTGCTACCCCTGTACTTTCATTGTATTACATTGACTAATATCATTGTTTTTTACTACTCTGCATAAATATGCAAACATTTATATAAGATAGTAACAAATAAGTTTTGTAATAAGAATATAGGGATTATTGTAGCGGCGATTGACCAGTTCCCATGCGGAGCCATCGTTTTCTGCGTAGATTTGTAAATGTTGGACGGGTCATTCAGCTTCTCCTTTTAGCTTGTCCTCAGACGTTGCATCTTCTGGCATTTTGTTAGAAAAAACTCGCAGAATGTAGGTCATTGTGTATATCTACCAACGAACACATGTACCTCCATCTGAGGTGTTTCCCGGTGAGATATCCGACTGATCGAGCCCTTACCAAAATGACGATCATCCAGTTTGATAGAGTCGAGAATGTTGTCTTGGTGCCGGATCACCTTGTCCATCTTGATGTTAATTGACAATTAAGTATAAAGACCTTATTTTTTATCAGGATACTTAATGCTTTGGATAGCTCTTCACTTGTACGAGTAGGTCGTTTACGGTGATGCCTGCAGCTTTACAGCTGAACGTAAAACTTAAATATTCGTCTAATGTTATGTATTTTCACTTTATTTAAACTGACTAATGTAAACTTATGACAACAACAGCAAAACAACTCTTACAATATTCGTTTATTCCTAGTTGAGTAAAGTTGAGCTGATAATTTATTCATTATTATACGATATAAAAATTCAATCGAAAACAGTCTAGACATCATTCTAAGTTTTGATTGAAGATCAATCTTCCGGGGCGGAGTATCAACTTAAAAACCCTTAAGTTGCACGACACTAGGAAGTATTTTTAAAATAACTTGAGGAATCCGTAATAAAATGGATTCCAGTAAAGAACACAATTGTTGCATTTTTTGTCAACGAAAAAGTGATATGTCACGCATTGTTGCATTTCTTGACTACTGTTGTTTGTGTAATGGTGGTTTTAATATAGTTATATATTTTGCCAATGTATATAATAATTACATTGTTATTCGGCACAGTATGTTGAAGCCAATCAATATATGTGTAGATACCTAATTTCACTTCCCTATAGTGCGATCTTAGACATGGAATTTGAATGAAAGCATGACAGCGGCGGCTTGCTTTGATTGCAAGTATCGATCGCCACCGTCGGCCTATTGTGATCGCAGTATTTTTAGGTTCCAAATCTATGTTACATATATTATGTAGTAGACATAGTCATTCATTGATAATCCATCCTTTGAAATATGGCCACAAACCTCTCCTGGACGACGACATGATTATAGTATGTTAAGAGACCACATTCACTTGTCGTCGTCTGTTAAAACCATCTGCGCTTGTTTCTTCTGCTCTAATATACGAGTACCTAACTTTTACCGTTAAGTTTTACAACTGCTTAATACTATAACATCTGTAAATCAACGGTGTACGGACGCGTCTTTCATTTTCAAACTCAATAATCGAAGAGGTAAACCATGCGAACTTGCGTTATTAGCGCCTCTAATACACAGATAAATTCAAATGCTACGAGTATATCGTACACCACGATCAAGTTTGTATGTACCTTTCAATGCAATATCGATAAAAACAACTACTGATTTAAATTTGTATAAGGACATTAAATAATATCTTTGAATTTGAATATTTTTGTAATTTGATTGTCGTTCTCTTTATACATATTAAGTTAATTACCTACTTGTCTATGTTTATTTTTTCTATTGTTATACGATGGAATTCTGCTTACGCAGGTGTTGAAAATACAGAAGTGTATGAATATTGAATGAAGATTGTGTGATACGTGAACCAATATTTGGCAAAATGATACCCATCATCCCGCGGTCAGTATCGCGCTCGCGGTCCGCCTCGCGGATCCAGTCCCCCCCGCGACGGTCCCACTCGCCCGCGCCGCGGTCGCGCACCCCCGCGATGCGTTCACGATCGCCCGCCATGCGATCACGCTCGCCTGCATACGCCGTAAGTCCTGCACCGTAGCTGTACTGCATATTAGTGATTTACAAATATTTTGCATGCAACAAGCACACATTAGTAAAGTTTGGTACAATGCAAAGAATAACATAATTTTGATAGAATTAGACAATTAAACTAATAAAATTAACACGCAGCTATAAGAGCGGAACGAGTGTCTGTAGCGAAATGATTTGATTTTTCTGCCGAGGGCTCATATCAAATCGTACCAAAATTTACAAAATAGCAATTTGCGTTAAATAAAATATAGTTCAAACATATTGACCAACGAGAATTAGTTATTATGTTAAAATCTATCTGCCGAATTTATGTCGAGTATTATTGAATAGAATATGTGTTCGTATGTTTAGGATATTATTCATTCATTTTCAAATTTTTTCATGTGGTATTAGTGTAATTAACTAATTATAAATTTATTATACTTTGTTATATGGTGTTGCAAAATATGGCCTTATAGCTCAACGATAGTAAAATATTTACTATAATAATGTAATATCTACATGTATAATTACGTCTTGGATTAATTAAATTTGGAAATAAGTACCCATACGGTACGCATCAACCTGACTTGTTCATCACTCGATTCAAAAAAGATTTAAACTTAACATCTACTTTTAGTGAAGACACTTCCAAAGATACGCCTAGTGCACAATATCCCTCCTTCAGGACAAGCTTTTTGTACGAAATAAACATTGGCGTGCGGAGGAACGAAGAAAATAACATAATATTTGACTCATGAATGGCGTATTTTACGGGCCAATTCCCTTTTTGTTGCAGTTCCAATTTACGTTTTACTGATATCTGTCAGGAATATACACAACAATCGGAGTTTTGCAATTTTCATTTAGTAATGTGTCATTATTAATAGCATGAAATGTCTTTATTACAGTATCTAATAGTGTGTGGCCAATATTAATAATAATAACTATAGGTATTGCACGTACTCTAAGTCCACCCAGTTGTGTATTGAAATTGACGTAACGAAATTATTGATGTTGGTAATTAACCGCCTCTATTAGCAGGAGCTAGGTATAAGGTGTCCAATTCTGATTACTAAAGAGGTCATTTGTACACGTAATATATTTAAATAGATGTAAATGTTCAACAAACATCTCAATACGGTCATCTAATTAACTACCGGCAACCCCTGCACTGCTGATTGCCACTGTAAATAATTTGTCGTGCAAGTTTTTATTTTGCAATAATTCCGAATGTAATGTAGTAGTAATACTTATGACGCTTTTGTCCCGGAACACTTCTTATTATTATAGTTGATCACCAGTATTAGGGTTTCACTTTGGGATTGGGCTTTGGGTTTTTTTAAGGTAAAATTTTAATTAAGGCTCAATTAGAATTTCAATAATTCAAGCTCAATATTAATAATTTATTTGAAAATATTTGACTCTTGTTGCTGTTAATTTTTAGGTAGGTGATTTAAAAATAAATGTTATAAACATTATTACCTATTTCGAGATAGTTGTATCAGTGGAACAATAGAAGAGTTGAGAAACGATTTATCCCATTATAGTGAATAGTTTTAGACCTGGTTACGTGCATTTCCTATAATGTATACATGAGCCGGTTCTCTTACATAAATGATTTATTCTTAGAATTATTGTTATTTCATGCAAAATTTCAAATCAAAGCAATTTTCTAGAAAATGTTCTTTGTTTTCTACCAGACACTCAAGGACAATAGGAGACTCTTTGGTTCCAACTCTTCGAAATCATTCCGTATTAATAGGTTTATAATTAATACCTTCAAAATCCTTATTTCCCCCTTTCATATAGGCTGGAGTTCCGAGAAGCAGATTGAAAAAGGTACGCGACACGGCAAATGTCAAATAGAAAGGCCACTAGATTAAGGTCAAATCTAGCAGAGTGGCTTGAGGACCTTCTGTTATTGGACGATACTTGTAACGGAGCTTTCGGAAAGATTTTCACGTTATGGAATTCCAACCCAATAAAAGATTTCACGAGTTTAACTTCTAATTAGGTATCACTAAATGTATGTACTTACGAGTACTTACATACATACCTAGTTGACAGAGAACCAAGCTTACTTATAATTTTTTTTTTTCAATTTACTTTTGTCGATATGAATAAAATTATTGTGTTGTTTAACGATATTATTAAAACTCAAGCAAGCGCTTGTCTAAATGTTTAAAACATAACTTTTAAATTATTCTTATATTTACAAGTAAAATAACTGACAGGATATAGAAGATAGAACTTTGTGATTGTGGTTAACCGGTACTAAAATAGTTACGTCACTTCCTGTCGGATGCATATAAAAGGGTTAACCTATAAAACTTTGAAAATGTGCACTAAATCGTGTTATTTATGCATCTAATAACATAGAACAGTTGTGAATATATCTAAACCAATTAATTTATATTTCGCGTTGTCTTAACAAATTATTTTGTTAAACAATATGGTTATATACTATCTGAATATTGCAATTTATAAATATTTAATGGTGAGTATTTAACCTTACTCACTCATATACATATATACAAAAACAATAAAAGCCACCTGCAAGCGGTGTCTCAAAAGGAATGGTAACTTGAAAGAAAAATAATCATTTTCGATAACAAGAAAATATCAAATAGGTACTTTATTTTATTACGGTTACATCATACATATCAAGCTTTTTCTAAAAATACATGTATTCACTCGAGCTTATTACTTTTTTAATGTGATGTGTCGGTTGGTACCTACCGTGAAATTATTGATTGACCTGTCTAGTCTTGTCATTAATTTCTGTAAGTTTTTTAAATGATGGAATGGTTGCCCATGAACGTGACTATCCTTTTCATTTTCTTTGAGAAAATTGACAAAATATCTGCAATAAAGAAGGACACTTGCGTTGTAGTAATGTACCGCTGCTGTAAGGGCCTAGGCCTCTGCCTTTCATGCCATCTGAAATCCCCAGAATATTAAATGTGCATCAATAACCTACTACTCTAGCCGGCTCCATAGTTTGGGCAACTCATTAAAATTACTAAAAAGTTCCGGACTTATTATTAAGTAGGTACTATGAAGAAGTAACTACGTCAAATTATAATTTATATTGCATTTGTCCATATGAATATTAATATAGAAATGTATCATACAATATTGCCGTGTAATGTGGTCGTGCAATAATGTAAAATGTAACCATATTACATTCGGCCTGTGTCTCGCCGCGAAGTGACTGGAAGATATTTCCTGCACAAGAAAACGAAAATAAGTTACAGTTAGATATTCTAAATGCCGACACAGCGCAGTCCGACAGATATTTGTTTATTTTATTCAAGTTATCTTGAAAGTATCTCTTAGATTGTTTGTGTAATCGTGCTATTTGTAATATTCCCTTTGTAATATGTATACATTAATAAGAGATTGTAAATAACTTAAAAATTACATTTGACTGGCTAAACAACATTAACATAACCTTTCGTGGTTAGTATTAAATAAACGCAAAATAGTTAAATCAAATATTACGCCATCAAACATTTTATTATGTTAACTATTCTAGATTACTTTCATTCAATATTGCATACAAATTTTTATCTTACAAAGTAACCACACAAACTCACCAACGCGGATGTTAATTGGATCCAGTTACTGAACTAACTCCAGTTTAACCAAGACCGGAAACTAAATTGAAATACAATGATTAACTGGTATACTCTGGCGATCGATTTTATCTTAAATCATAGTGAGAAACTTGAAAGCTGCGATAAACATTAAGAAGTGAATGAAATTAGAAATTAAAAAATGAAAGAAATGTTGAGACGTTTGCTGATACGTAAGGTATGTTAAACAATGTAGTAATTAAAAATAACTTTACACTATACATTCTGTATAATTTGCAACAACTTTGCTAATTTGTATTAAACTTAAATTGACAATAATTAATGTTTCGATGTGCCAAAATTCAGAATGTACATTCCGTCAGCTTGTCTTTGTATGGCGCTTTAGCAAAGGCCATCAATTTCGAACTGAACTACAGTTTTCTCATATCTACACTACTTCGTGTTTATATCGTCATATACGTGCATACGTACCTACTTAATACGTACAAACGTATGCGGCTACACTTGACTACATGGCTGTTGCATCACACGCCCGTACATATTACATCTGTTGCATATAATTTATAATAGTAATATATATGTAAGTATAGTTGCATAAAACTTAGTAATTCCGTGAAAAATTTGCCCCCACATAAGATTTCATGTACCTACATCTTAAGGATGAGCTCATGTACCGAGCACGAATAAGAAAATTACTTACGTCGATGCTGTCGAATCCTAAATAAAACGTCATGTTGTGTTCAGTGAATATGCTAATACCTTTCAGTTCTCTAGTCTCCACACATTATCGTTAAATATGTACGCTATTAATAAACATGGTGAACACTGATTTATTCTCATAGTTTTGAACACTGGTATCTTTAAGTATAAGTACCAGCCTTATGTATACATCATTAACAAAAATATACCTACGAGAAAATGTATAGGTATATCATGTGCAGCAGGTCATACACAACGTAAAATTGTCGCTCAGGCAACATACGCGTAGGTGACTTTATGCGGTTTTAAGCAATTACTAGTAATTAATATTGTTGGATCTACTATCGCCACAACAATTGTTATCGGCCGCTTGAAATTTTAGAGTCATCCAAAAATTATAAGCCTCCCAATTTCAATCCTTTCACCTATACAGAGCATTTTTTGGTTGAAAATTGAAATTCTATTTGAAATATCGCATCAGCACGGAACATATTATCGTGTTTAGGTGTAATGTAAAGCTTCCGTATATTGCGTTTTATGCTCACATACTTCTTTTGGAGTAAATATGCAACGAGGCAACGAGGCCCATTTTCACATTAAAGGTCACGTAAATAAACATAATTGTCGATATTGGAGCACGGAAAACCCTCACTATAAACACCAAAAGCCTCTTCATTC